>JAXGGA010005594.1:0-76907 GCA_038373865.1 Uloborus plumipes
ATTGGGTCGGATTATTATAAACATAAAAAAAAAATTAATTTTCATTGACAAAGCCCGATTTCGGCTTGAAAAATAAATTAAGTTCGAAGAAATAATTAAATTCGAAAAAAAAATAAATTTCCATCAACAGATGGCAGCATCATCGTTCTTTAAAATCAAAAATTATATTGAGATATGTTACAAAAACTAAGTTGCAAAAATTAGACAAAGTTCGAATTACAAAATAAATTAGCATGCAAATTAACATCATCAGATAATCAACAGACGGCGATATAATCTTAAACTATATTCTGATCACTATTAGCACTTGTGAGTATAAGAACACCGTAGCCTAGTTGGTTTGCGCGATTGTCTGTTAAGTAAGAGGAAAACTTTTGGTTCGAGTTCGAACCCCGCTTCAGGAAATTGACAAAGTCCGAAAATAAAAAAAAAGAATTAAATTCGTTCACTCAATAGATGGCAGCATGAGCACCTAAAATAAAATTAAGTTCCTGAAATTCGCGGGAAATATTCAGAAATTTGCGGGAAAAACCTTGTAACCTTTCACGAAAATAATTCAAAGTCCAAAAATTCGCGGGAAAATATTCAAAATTCGCGCGGAAACCCTCGCGGCGGCCCTGGGGAGGCGGTTGGGAGGTGGCTGTGGGGGATCGGGTGGCGGAGGTGGGGGATCGGGTGGCGGAGTTACCTCCGCAACTCCGCCGCCGGCAGCAGAACGCCCATTAATCCCCTACTGTCGTGACCACCTCGGGGGCACTATGTACACCAATGCTTGAAATGTAATTGAAAACATTATTTAAATCTCATTTTACAAGACAAAAACAACTTAAAAATAATAGCGTAAAATATAAAAACAAAGTTAAATTAAGCGAAAGCCAGCAGTTAACAATAATTGATGTGATTGTTTGAGTGATTTTTTTTTTTTTTTTTTGCTTAATCAGATTTGTTTAAAGCGACGGGGGAGGGGGGGGATGGAGTGACGTATCATTTTTTTGGCTGTGCTTGTAAAAGTTCTTTTACCAACTTATTTTTCAGTAAAATTATTTCTGAGTGTTTGAGTGTTAAGGGTCTATGTAGTTTGAAACAGTATTGGCATTGGCGTTTTTAGTACGGAATGCGCCTAGGAGTCTTCGGCCGGTGAGAAGGAGGCGCCTTCGGTGCACTCCCCTTGCAGCTTTAGAAGCGCCTCTTCAGGGGCGCCGAAATATGAAGCAGTATTGGCGTTTTTAGTACGGCGTGCGCCTAGGAGTCTTCGGTCGGTGGGAAAGGGGCGCCTTCGATGCGCGCCCTTGCAGCTTTGGAAAAGGGCCTCCTCAGGGGCGCCGAAACATGAAGCAGTATTAGCGTTTTAAGTATGGAGAGAGTATAGGTGCCTTCGGTCAGTGAGATGGAGCGCCGAAGCTTGAAGAAGTATTGGCGTTTCAAGTATGGAGAGCACCTAGGCGCCTTCCTTCGGTTAGAAGGGAGCACCTTCCCCCATTGCCCCACCCCCCTTGTATCCGCGCCTGATGTGAATAATGTTGGATATAATTCAAGGCGCCAAAAAAAAAAAAAAAACTATACTTTTCAGCGAACAAAAAGAAATGCAAAAATGAAAAAAAAAAGACGACTGTCGATCGGCGCTTTTTAGAGTGGCGCACCGGGCATTTGCCCAAATGCCCACATGGCCAGTCCGACCCTGTAAGTAGGACAAAATATGTCCCGCAAAAGGCTTTCATGCAGGACAGTCAAGTCCTCACGGCAATAGCAAAAGAAAGTCAGCAGGTTTCTTAAGAACTTCATCCTGTGTGTATGAGGAGTATTTGTCAAAGACCTTTTGTCCCATCCCAGCTTCCAAGTGAGTCAAGATTTTCGGTTGAGTAGCAACGAAGTGACCGTGCCCGTGACTAAATAGTCGTTTTGTGTCCGCTCTGAGCATCGGGTGACATATGAAGTACCCTACCTGTGACTAATTTCCTTAAAAGGATGAAATTGAACCACCTTGAACGACTAGATGTTAGAATTGGTAGACTTTGTTCACTTTCGTTTAATGCAGAGGAACATTGCTTTTCCGGCACCTGCACTGAATAAAAATGGAGACACATTATTTATTCATAGATTTGCACCAGCACCTTGTTAAAGACTCAAAGACGCTTTTTTCTTGCACAAAAAAAAAAAAAAACCTCTTTTTTGTTCTGTGAGTTATACGTATAATACTAAATTCGGTAAAAACACCGAGTATGGGATACCTTTTTGTTTTGTCACTTGCATACACAACTAACACGATTAAGAAAAAATAACAATATTGAGCTTAAAATTAAATGAGGATAATAAGCAGTTGAGTTTAAAAGCTTAAACCAATAAATTTTAACTATAAATGTTAATTTAAAAATAATCGGTAAAGTGTTTGTTTACCCAAGATGTATCCTATTATGAGGTGGCACAAAAAATAGCACGAGAAAACAATGCTTGCGTTGCATAAACCAATTATTTGCACTTGATATTCCTTTTTTAACAGTCGAAAAAACAGAGGAGGTTCTCAGGTCAACCGGTATATATATTTTTTTCATGTTTGACCAGGCATAACTTTTACAGAATAGTCCAATTTTGATTTTTTTTTTTTTTTGAAAGGGGACATCTTCTTGGTGATCTCATGGTCCCATGATCTGGGATTTGGGAACGAAATCCTGAATAAATCGAGGGAAATCTTCAAATTTTATACAAACACTCTAAGCACTTTAATGATTGTTAGCTAACAGCATATCGCAGACAAAGTGGTGTGGCGGTAAGACACTTGCTTCTCACGCTCATCGGCGCAAGTTCGAACCTGGATCCAGACGGTGGATTTTCAAGCTGCAAGAAGTCGGAGCGTTCAAGACACATACTTATGCAACATGCAGACTGAAGGTTTACTTTAGTCCTGATATGTCCGATTTTTTTAAATCTATTTCCAAGACCGTTTTTCAAAATGTAAACAGTAAGTCGACGTTTTCAGAATAAAAGGAGTACAAATGTTTCCTTCTCAATTTTGAGTGCCTCTTTCCCTCAAAATGGGTACGAATGATTTTATTAACTGTTTAGGCACCGACTTTAAAACTGATGTTTAAAAGTAGTATCGATGGTGTTCAAAGAATAAAACTATTTTTTTAGAGTAATTTTCAGCTGTGTTTTTGAAGTCGGTTCTACGTTTTTTCCAAAATGTTTCTATAGATTACCATAGCAGTCTACCAATGAACCAATTGGAGATATTTTCGACACCAAATCCACTTTTCATCTCCCGGATCATTTGAAAATAACCTTGCACAATTATATACACCCAGCACAATTTTCATCTTTAATTTCACTTCTCTATTCTCCCTTTCTCCTTTTCTAAAGAAGAAACCTTCATCGCCCCATATTGAATATCTTGCTCGATATTGTGTCCTACCCTACATCGGTGTTTCTATAACTTGATTGTTATAATTCCTAATGACATGCCTTATTTATGTTTGAAATCAAATAAATACTTTTAAAAAAGCATACTTAGTGTTGATATTCACTGGTGGATTTAATTCCGGACACTTTTCAATTTTTTAAAGATTTCAATGAATTATTAGATTTATTTATTTCACTTAAATCATTCATTCATTTATTACTTCTCTAATATGTATTCAATTCATGTGAATATTACCTTTATTTTATTATTATTTTTTTTTAATGCAAACTATAAGCAAAGCCATTTTCAAATGAATTTTGATTTACTTAAAAGCTTTGGCAATTAAATATGATAAAAAAGTAATGGTTTTCCTACGAAACATTAACTTAATAATTGGTTTAGTATTGGTTATTGAATATTAATTTAATATTGTGAAATTATATTATATCATTGTAACGATTAAATAATTGTATCCTGCACATGACATTTGAACTTTATTACATAAATAGCAATTTAAAAATATATTTACCAAAAAAATTTATCTTAACAACGCAAGTAAAGTACTTTCACAATGTCAGATGATGTTTAACTTTTAACTCTAAATAATTTGGGACATATAAAGTTGCACGGAATATTTATTCCAATGGTCCCATGTGACATTATCACTCAAGTAAACATTCTATTTCATTCTCATCGAGCATAATCTCATTAAATAGGGAAGACTTTACAGCGATTGTAAGACAGCTCAGCTTAAGCTTCCCCAAACACAGCCCAGCCTCCAATCCCCGTGTTCCGTGCCTCCCTTGACAAACAAGCTGCCGTCTCGCCGAAGTTTCTTCCCTTGACAACGCCTACGGATTACAAGATGTGAGGGCTGCAGACCGGAAAGGAATCCTTCTGCCCTTCTGGGTCCTTTCATCGCCTGGGCCCCCCAGTACAGTAGCTCGACTTCCTCTTCAGACGCTTTTTTAACCGCATTCAGAGTCGGAGGCTTTCATTGAGAAAAGAGTGACACGAGATTAGTCAGCGTGCGAATTGGGAAGGAATGCCCCCTGATGCAATTGGGGAAAGAGTGACTTTTGCATCTTGGGCTGGAAAAGAGCAAATTTTTGTTAGGTTTCATCGAAAGTATTAAAATGTGATTTATACTGAGAGCTATCCTTATATACAGGGTGTTTCAAAAAAAAAAAAGTTGACAAAATGATAAGGCAGATCTGTCATACAGTAAAGATCAAAAATCGCATATGAACGTAGGGTCGCAACTACCACCCGGAGCCCCCACAGGGCGTCTCAAATATATAAAGATACATCTAAAATAATCTATAAAAAAGATCACAGATAATTTTATTGATAATTTCTCCGCCATTCTAATCAGTCATACAAAAAAGATAAAAAATTGAAACAGAATTGCAAGCGTCTGTGGAGTCAGTCTCCAACTCCCTTTGCAGACATTTGCGACCCTCTGTTACTGTGCAACTTTTGATCCTTGTTGTGTGACTGATCAGAATGCTGAGAAATTATAAACAAAAATTATCTGTTATGGTTTTTGTGGATCATTTTAGAAGTTCTCTTTGTGTATAACGCCCGGTAGCGGCTCCAGATGACGATTGCTACCCTATGTTCCTATGCAATTTTTTATCCTTCTTGTACGACAGTCTACCATATCATTTCGTCTACAGTCTAAAAATTTTTTTCTGATATACTCTGTAAATGAGGAAAATGAAACAATGTTTTGTTTTTAAAAGTTCAAGAAGAAAATTTTTATACGTAATTAAAAAGGAACTTCCTGAGAAAGTTTAACCGCTTTCGGACTTTTATCGAGAAATTAAATTATACAGCTTGATAGGAAAGAAATGCTTATGATACAAATAACGAAAGAATGACTTTTCCGTTTTGGGGCAGAGAAATTTTATAAAAAGTATTAAACTTTGATTTGTACTGAAATCTATTTTCATTTAGATGGCAAAAACAAAACAATGTTTTTAGTTCCTAAAAGTTCGAGCGTATAAACTTGTTATAGAAATTAAAAAGAAACCGCCCGAGAAATCATTTAGTTTCGGAGCAGAAATATCTAGATAGGGGAAAGTTTCTAAAATTTCCAAAAGTAAAAGTTGGATATAAATAAAAAGGAGACTCCCGAGACAGTTTGCATGTTAATTAAGAAAAAAATCCAAGTTTTATAAATTGAATAGTTGCCGAATTAGTTATAGTTGGACTTCCTCTTAAAACACTTTTTAACCAATTTTTTTTTTCATAAAACAAACTTTTATTCCTTTTTCTTATAAAAAAGTTGCAGACTCTTTTTACAGATCAACTAGTTATTTCCGTCTTATGAAACTTTTTATCAAATACTTTACATAGTGATGATGACCTTTCTAAACATTTGATTTTGTTTTATTCATTTATTTTTGAATTGCTTCAATTTTTGATACGAAAAACTTCTTTTAAAAAAATAATCGTGCTTCATTCTTAATTATGATTTTGTTCACGTTAATGGAAATCCTGTTTTTAGTGCTTGTGCTTTTAGTTCTTTGTCCTAATTTAACTTCTGTTCAGACAGATTTTTCTTTTTCTTTTTAATTCATCAATTTATAGTTTAGCAAATCTTGTTTCTTTTAATTCAGTTAATAATAATATGAAAAACTACAAAGAATAATTGAAGAAGACTTTAGAAAAAGAAAAATGTTAAGTTTAACGTACTGATCGCCAAAGAAGGCTTCGTACATTTATTTATAATAAATAACACGAAACGTATTGAATGTCAGAGTTTTCATTTCTTTACATTTTATTGATGATAATTTGCTACATATTATTTTTTTGCTTCTATATGCTCTTTTCAAACCCATTAAGAATAATTTTTACTCAAAGATATGTTTTGTTGGAATGATACATATGTGGTTAAAATTTTAATTACTCACCAACTACATTGAATGTAAATAATTTATAAGTTTTGTTACAAATTTATGAGGTTTATTTTTGCTACATTCAACCCGATAATGTCTTTTCGAAGCAATTTTCACAAGTTTATCGAATCAAAACTCCCCGGCAGCTTCTGCTCATGTCTTTTGAGCATAGACGCAGTTTTAATTTTCAAGAAAGGACTCCAAATAAGACTTTGTGGCACGAAAATGGAGCTCTTAAAGGCGAACTATACGACGTTCGAATGAGATATTGACGTTTTAGCTGACTTGTCATTAAAAAAAAATCATTAGCAGGGACAGAATAAAATTCATCAGCAAGGACTTCTACCGACTAACGTTTATTGTTGAAATGATATATATGTGGTTAAAATTTTAATTACTCCAGTATTATATCGAATAAAATATAAGCGTCGTTAAAAGTTTACGAAACTCATTTCTGCTACATTCAACTTTTCGGAGCAATTTTCCCGAGCTTCTCTATTAAAAATCCGCCGACAGCGTGTGCTCATGCCAATTGAGCATAGACGCAGTTTTGATTTTCAAGGAAGGACTCCAAATATGACTTTGTGAAAGTCACGACGTTTGGTTGAGATATTGACGTTTTAGCTGATTTGTCATTAAAAAAAATCATTAGCAGGGACAGAATAAAATTCATTAGCAAGGACTTCTACCGACTGCCATTTATTGTTGAAGTGACACATATGTGGTTAAAATTTAATTACTCCAGTATTATATCGAGTAAAATATTAGCGTCGTTAAAAGTTTATGAGACTCATTTCTGTTGCATTCAACTCAAAAATGGCTTTTCGGAGCAATTTCCCCTAGCTTCTCTAATAAAAATCCGCCGACAGCGTGTGCTCATGCCAATTGAGCATAGATGCAGTTATAATTTTCCACGAAAGACTCCGAAGACAACTTCGTGAAAGGCACGAAAATGGAGCTCTTTGAGGCGAACTATACGAGGCCCGCTTGAGATATTGACTTTTTTAATGGCTTGCCACTGAATGGCCGTAACCGCCTTTCTGATAGCTGGGCCTTTCTGTTGGACAGGCCCCCTGAAAAAGTGCCACCTATCCCTCGGTTGAAAAGATCCCGAGCGTTGAAAGGGCGGACGAGGGTTGATTTCATAAATCAACTCGCGGAAGGAGGGGGCTTTGTGAAGGCCCTCTCTTTTCGGCACCCGCTGCAAAGGGCCCATGCCCTCACAAAGGCCCATTCCAGCCGAGGCATAAAGGGAAAAATAGGCCCGGAGACCGGCGGCCTGTCAACGGGCCAACAATGGCCCCCTCCGAGCTGTAATGTAAGAAAGTGTTCTTTTAAAGTGACTGCTCTTCAGACTTCGAGTGGCTGCTCTCCACTCAGATTGTACTTCCAAAAAGGGGGAGCGAAGTCGGAAAGTCACACTCCATGGGAAAAATGACACGGTGGACATTTATTCTCACCACCTCATTCGTTTGATTACAGATTATCCTTATATGTTATGAAGGATAATCTGTAAGCAAACAGTTCTCGTGTTTTGTGATTGAGATTTCAGAGTAATTACAACTGATAAGCTTCATGAAAAAATGACTCGGTGGACATTTATTCTCACCACCTCATTCGTTAATGTTATGAAGGATAATCAGTAAGCAAACAGTTCTCGTGTTTTGGGATTGAGATTTGGGAGTAATTACAATTGAGAAAAACGACTCGGTGGATATTTATTCTCACCACCTCAGTCGTTAATGGCATGAAGGATAATCTGTAAGCAAACATTTCTCGTGTTTTATGACTGAGATTTCGGAATAATTACGACTAATACACTCCATGGGAAAACTGACACACAGCAAAAAACACAGTGTCGTTTTTACAGTATAATATTGGCAGCAGAGGTTCCAATTTAAAACTGTAAAATGTACAGTAATACACTGTAAACTTACCAATTTTACAGTTGCTACTGTAAAGCAGCAATTTTAGTTTATTACCACAAAATTAGCTGTATTATACTGTGAAAACAACATCTGTTTTTTACAGTGCATGGTAGACATTCATCCCCACAGTGGCGTATCCAGGGGGGGTGCCAAGGGACCAATGTACCCCCCAAGATTTTGTAAGACTATAAAAAATGGTGGCACTGAATTTTGAAAAAACATGTGACCTTCATGTAAATATGCTTCAGGTTTTTTCAATGAAAAATAATTTATGGACACTGAAATATTGTCATATTATTTTCTGTTTTCGACAATAAGAAGCAAAACTAATTGTTATTCTGTAATTGTGAAAATGTAAGAAAGAGGAAAATGAGCGATGTACCCGCGCCTCTCACAAACATTGTTAGACGTTTAAGCTTCCTGTTAATTGCAGATTATTTAAATGATTTAAATGTGTTTAAGCATTGCTCCTCCTCTTATTTTCTCTTTTTTAAAGATTATTTTGAACAAATTGTCATATTATTATTTTACATCGTAAAGAAAAAATCAACAAAACACAAAGTAAACGTAAAGTTCATTTCATTCGTTATGCGTTAAGTGTACATACTTCATTCATAACTGAGAGTTATTTTATGCCTAGCATTTGGGTTTTAGTTTCAGAATATCAGTTATGGAAAACAAAATTACTCTCACAACAGTCTAGATATTTTGCTATAAAAGTTTGACACAACAGTAACGAACGTAATTTTCAATATCAGTAATTAAAAAAAAAGTCCAACTTGCCGGTTATTGCATGTCAGCTGAGTGATAATTTTTAACAATGAAATGTTTTAAAAAATTTAAGAATGTGGGGCAAAGTGAAGTAGTTAAGATAGCTTTTTTTTTTTTTTTTCGAAATGTGACAAATTGGATTTTTGTTTAAAAACTTATCGCACATTAAAAAAAAAAAAGTTTTTATATTAACACTTACATTGAAACATTACTGCTCATTTCAGCAGTAAATTTTTACCTTGGCGAAAAAGGGATCAGTTTCTACTTTCTTTTCTCATGGGATGAAATGAAAGTTTTTATTTTATTATTAAAAGTTTTATTAGAAATGAATAAATAAACAAGTTGAAATATTAATGAAGGAATGCGAATGAATGAATTAATCAATGAGCACATTTGGAATTTAAAAAAAAGGAGTAAGTAATAGCTGAAAGACAAAAACAATTTTCCAGAAAGTGCAAAATATTACAATATGTGTATGAAATTTTGAAAATGAGTTATATATATTCCCTTTGATTTTTAAGTCTATTTATATTTGAATCGCAATCGTCCAATCGACTATAGGTTTAAGAATATAGTTAGTGGGCAATTCCATCGTTACAGACGTAACAATCGCAGACTTTGAACACAAATAATTCTGGTTTGGGCTGATGAAAGTCTTCAATTTTTTTTCCTGTAGTGTAACTTGATGATGTTTATGCTACATTAAATTTGCGTGCAGATTGCTTAATTACAAAAAAATGCAGAAATTAAAAACTGCCTGTTACAGACGTAATTCACAAAGCAGCAAAAACTCGATTATGTCATACAACTTACAATATTCCTCTGAATTATACGGAAATTTTGAACTTTTTTTTTAATACGTATTCTAGAGACTTCAAGCTTTCTAAAACCATAAAGATTGTGTGGATTTTGACTGCCGAATTTGTTAAAAAAATTCATAAACTTGTTACGGACGAAACAAAGTGGTGTTACAGACGTAACATCTCTGATTTGAAAGTAGAAAACAGTATTTTAAAGCAGGAATAAACAAAGATTTTTTTGCTAAAACAATACAGTAGCATTAATTAACACATTATTTGAATATTTTAAGTTATACTGTAACAGTTTTAGAAAATTTGGGTAAGTCTGGGTGAGTTGAGAGCATATGCCGATATGTCAATATGTAACAATAAATTAATGCATCTTAAGACCAATTATTTCCAAAAAAGATCGACACAAGAAAAGTTTAGAAGGGCCTTCACACAAATTTATTTATTTATATTCTTAAAATTAATGCATAATGGGACTGCTATATAAAAAAATCGGGAAAAGTAAATTCCTCCCTGGAATCAGTGATTGGTCTTAGGAGAACTTAAAAATTTGAAAATGTTGGATGATATAGCAGAATACTAGTACCAAACTAAAATTTAACCTTCTTAGTGACAGTTGGTCAATTTTGATAATTTTTTTTTTGAATGAAAAAATGTGTCTTTTTTCGTCCGACGTTTTCGAAATTCGAACGGCAGTTTCGCAAATAAATTTCAATTACATGCCGACATAATTAAAAATTTCAAAATCAGAATACCAGAAACTTTAGTACTCGTACCATATTATGCTATATGCGTGTATTGCTCATCCTGTGCTTTTTACCTATTTAATTGGAAATTTACTTTTGCTACGGACGTAACATAGAGCCATTTGTTATGTCCGAAATGTTACGTCCGTAACAGCATTAATTTAAAAACTAAATCAGTTGCAATATTTTTAACTATGGTGGGCAAGTACTCTAAGAATTTGCCAAAAGGACCATTAAAGGTTTTTTTTAATTTTGATTTTTTAGGACGTAATGACAACTTTTGCTTCTTTTTTGTTACAGACGTAACATCAAACTTCTTTTTTTCAAACTTCAATTACACCATTTAGATCAATTCAAAAGAAATTAATGAATGCATATTATTATAGTACCGTCTTAGTAGTTAAAATTGTGCTACAAGTAGTTATTTTTGTTTTTATTTTTCGATGAGAAATATGCATTTGAAAATGTGTTCTTTTTTCTGATTTTTACACGTTCGTGAATATCGTACTTCCAACTAAGAAAACAAGTATTATTCTAACTCTCACCAAAAAACCAATGCAAGATTCTTAAAATATACATCTTAAACTTTAAAATGATGTATAATATAGCAACATAACTTCAATATGAATTTTTGACCAATTGGTTTCACTTTTCATGGAATGGCCCTAGTATATTGCTAGGTGGATGGCGCAGAAGAGTTAAAATGTTTTAACATTCCAATTTGCCCCGTTATTTAAATCTTACCCCCACGTTCCCCAACATCTGAAGGACGTTTAAATGGACATTTTGTAGAATATGCATGAGAAAATGTGTGCATATAAGCTAAGAAAAATCTTATCTTTGATGAAACAAAAATAATCATAAAATAAAACTTCATAAAAACCAAAATGTACAAAAAATTTCATTTTGGTACTCTTGGACCTTCAAAAACATTTTTTTATCATGCAACTACTTTTTTTAAATTATAAATGATCTATCAATTTTCCGATGAAGACTTGAGTGCTTTTGGCTTGAGATTTTTTTTCGTAATATGTTTATTGTTCTTGCATGATATTCATTTTTGTGGAAAAAAAAAATCTTTGAGCAACGTTCAATAGAAAAAAATAAATCGAAATACTGCGTTTTTAAAGTTTCACCATATTTCTAGATTTTTTTCCTTTCTCATCACAGTGTCGATGTTCGATGTGCACCCCCCAAAATCAATTCCTGGATACGCCACTGCATCCCCACCACTTCAGTCGTTAATGTTATGGAGATACTCTAGAAGCGAACAATACTTTGCGATCAAAATATCGGATTTACCGCTTAGCTGTTTTGCCTAAACATTATTAAAAAATGCAGAATCTAAGGAATAAGGTTACATTCTTTAGAGATAGTCTGCCCAGTCAATAAAAAATGCTTTGTAAAAAGGAAGCAGAAAATAATTTTAAAATATTGCAATTTAGGGTCATCTCAACATCTGGGAAATCTCGATACTGCTAGAAAACCCCATGAAAGAAGTTCTACATTCTACTGTAGAGCTGTGCTGCTCCAATTCAAATCTGATGATCACCTAAAAATGATGAATTTCTAGCTTATGGCTGCCGCAAAGCAAGCTGGTTGGTATATGCTCGTAATTCTTTCTAAGCTCCGGCTTCGGGGTATATCTTTGTAACGGTATAAAATCTTGCGGGTTTGTTATCTTTCAATCTCGGGAATTTTATTTCTGTCGTTTTATAGAGCCCTGAAGGATTTATTTTTGTCAAGATACAGAGTCTTAGCTCTTTCATTTTCGTGCATTTTTATTATTTTTATGGTAATTCCGTGATTTCACAAAAATCTCCGCAATTTTACTGTTTGATTCTCATTTTCTGCAGCCTCCTTTTTAAAAATCTCTAGAGTTGAATTTTAATGCTGTGTAGTTTTACATCAGTCACCTGATAAATAATTTTCAGGAGATTCTCGTGTATTTTCAGTTTTTTTTTTTTTTTTTTTTTTTAACATTGCAGGAAGTCCCATTAAAAATAAACTATAACTGAGAGAGAATTTCGAAGTCATTCAGAAGTACTAAAACTTGCTTTCATTATGGAGTTTAACTTCCAAGTTACGAGGCCTAACTTTTACTTCTATTTGATCTTTTCATAAAGAATCTGTTTGGAGATTAGCAAATTCTACAAAATTGTATTTTTTTACTTAAGCTTCATTCGGAAAAGTTTTAACTTAATTTCTTGCCATCACTTTTCCAAAACTGATTTTTAAATTTTGAGGAAAAAATTATGAAGTATTGGAATGTGGGACAAATTGAAGTGGTAAAATATTTTCACATTTTACAGCACCACCTATCTAGCAATATTTTAACTAAATCCCTGACCATATTTGGTTCTAGTCAAAAAAATAAATAGCTCTAAAGATTAACAAAAAAAAAAAATACCAGTCATTTTCAAAGTTTCCTACTTTAGTAATATTCGTTGTTTAACATTGCTGGTTGTTTGTTATTATAAAATGACAAAGCTCCTGACATTATCATTTTAAGTATTAATTCAAATCTATTAATGCCCAGAGCAGTACTTATTTAAATCATATTGTGCATGTTTTGATTTTAAATGTTCAGTGAAATTTTCAAGTACACGCTGGTCAAAGTGGATGCGGCAAAGTGGTTCATTTCATTACTTATACCTGCATTCATTCATTAAATCGCATACGTATTTCTTCATTTGTTAATTCATTTACATTCCTTCATACTTATTAGTACGCGTATTTATTAGTTCATTCACTTATTTTCGTATTCATTCTCTGTTTTATTCACTCATTTTTTCTCATATATTGATCAATTAATGTTTTCACTCATTTATTTATTCTTTTATTTTTTCATTATTAATTGATTCATTCGTTTATTCTCACAATTATTTGAGGAAAAATACTTTTAATCATCAAATAGAAAATGTTTCATTACATTTTTTTTTTTTCAGTTTGACTCATAGTTTTTTGAGGTGAAAATTTCCCCCCTTTTTTTAAAGATACAAAATTACCACTAAAAATGAAAAATGAGATTTCAAAGCTAGTTATTTTACAAAGTACGCTATTCCATCTTTATGTAGAACAATTTTCAGAACAAATTTCCAATTTTTTCATTTTGAAACAGATCTTAGTTATCTTAGTTGTTTGAAAGCTTAGAAAGAGAAAGCTAATGAAAACGAAAGGGAATTTTTTTTTTAAACACATCTTCAAACATTTTCTGTTTTAAAAGTTTTAGGGATATTCAATCTTTGAAGAAAATCAGAAAAACTCCTTACTGTAGTAATTTTGAAATGGATTTGATCTTGTTAAAGTTATTTTTGTCTTCTTTTAATACTCATTCCACCATGATAATACAGCAGTTCAGAGTTATAAATTATTTATTGGGTTAATTATGTTTTTCTAGTTAGAAAATACACTGAAGTGACAAAAGTCATGGGATACCTCTTAATATCGTGTCGGCCCTCCTTTTGCCCGGCGAAGTGCAACAACTCGACGTGGCATGGACTCAACAAGTCGTTGGAAGTCTTCTGCAGGAATATTGAGCCATGCTGTCTCGATAGACGTCCATAATTGTGAAAGCGTTGATGGGGCAGAATTTTGGGCACGAACAGACCTCTCGATGGTGTCCCATAAATGCTCAATGGGATTCATGTCGGGCGATCTAGGTGGCCAAATCATTCGTTGGAATTGTCCAGAATTTTCTTCAAACCAATTGCGAACAGTTGTGGCCCGGTGACATGGCGCATTGTCATCCATAAAAATCCCATCGTTGTTTGGGTACATGAAGTCCATGAATGGCTGCAAGTGATCTCCAAGTAGCTGCACATAAGCATTTCCAGTCAATGTTCGGTCCAGTCGCACTAGAGGACCAAGTCCATGCCATGAAAAAACAGCCCACACCATTACGGAGCCACCACCAGCTTGAACAGTGCCTTGCTGACAGTTTGGGTCCATGGCTTCGTGGGGTCTGCGCCACACTCGAACCCTACCATCGGCTCTTACCAGCTGAAATCGTGACTCATCGGACCAGGCCACGGTTTTCCATTCATCTAGGGACCAACCGATATGCTCACGTGCCCACGAGAGTCGCTGCAAGCGATGTCGTTCTGTCAGTAAAGGCACTCGAGTCGGTCTTCTGCTGGAATAGCCCAAGAAATCCAAATTTCTCCGCACAGTTCTAGCAGACACGTCCATTGTACGTCCCACATTGATTTCTACGGTGATTTGACGCAGTGTTGCTTGTCTGTTAGAATTTACGACTCTTTGCAGACGTCGCCGGTCTCGATCTTTAAGTGCAGGCGGTCGACCACTGCGCTGTCCATGGTGGGATGTTATGCCTGAAATTTCATACTCTCGGCACACTCTTGACACAGTGGATCTGGGAATGTTGAATTCTCTAACGATTTCCGAAATGGCATGACCCATGCGTCTAGCTCCAACTAACATTCCGCGTTCAAAGTCTGTTAATTCACGTCGTGCGGTCATCATCACGTTAAAACCTCTTCACATGAATCACTTGAACAGAAATGAAAGCTCTGTAAAAGCACTGCGCATTTATACCTGTTCTATGCGATGCTACTGCCATCTGAAAATTTGCATATTGCTATCCCATGACTTTTGTCACTTCAGTGTAATTAATTTCAAATTTCAAAGCTGTATTACATTGAAAAACTCAATTCTAAACTTTGGATATTTTGACTTTTTTTTTTTTCACGCACTAACTTACTGCATGCCGTTTCAACCTAGCAAATGATTTAAATATACAAGTTAATATTGCATAAATACACATTTTGCAGCGCATATAATACATTCAAATAAATTGATGGATTTAACCTACTTTTGTTAAATCTAAACGCATATTACATTTACATGAGCAAAAGAGCTTTTTAACAAAATAATTGAAAAATAAAAATTGAATATTTGGTTCTTATCTCATTTAAAAAACTGGAGTAGAATGTAACATTTTAAAAATTATACTTATGTAAAGGACGATATTGTACAGTTGCATTTAAAATGTAAGTTGATGTAGCGAAGAAAAATTATTATTTTATTTTAACGCTATCAGTTAAAAATATTACCCACTGTGGATTGTTAAATTTAAGGCTTTAAATTGTTTTAAAGCAATCAGCTTCGTGTAAATGGTTTAGCATAAGAATGTTTTTGCCGAAATTTGAGTTTAGTAAGTTTTCAGTCTTTATACGTGCTGCATTCTTGTAATTCAATCGAGCAGTTGATTTCATGTTTTTAACCCTTTAAACGCAGCTCTATGATCCAGACATTAAGAAAGAAGTTAGTTCACGAAAATAAGATTGGTAGGCACCATTACAAACAATGAAAGAAGAATTTTTCGAATAAATAATTTGTATCCTATACTTTGGGCATGTTCCCATTTCGGAATATTGGCGTGTTGCATAAAGTTTTTATGAAGTTTTTTTTTTTACTAAGGCAAGTAATGGACTACGCTTTGCAGATTTGGCTATAATTTTGCATTTATGAAAAAAACAGTTGATATAATTGATGCTATTGGTTATACACTAGGTGGCCAAAAGTATCCGGACACTTTCAAAAATTCACATTTTTACATATAGCTGGAGAAATAAGTGATCAATTGTTCTTTAACTTTAGTCATACAAAATATAGGCTTCACCGAACATTTCCAAGTTGAAATTAAATTACCCTTGCATTTGGGGGACGATAAGAAGGGAGGTCGAAAGAATAACCGCTTTTTGACCATAACTCTTTGAAAATAGCTCGGAATAAGCTATGCATTTCAGTAATTAATTAGCATACTATGTATAATTACTATACAAATTCAAATGAACGCACCACTCTTACTTCCGAAGATATGAAACATTTTTTAAAATACGGCAATTTTATTTGAAGGGTTTTTGCTCATAACACGCAGAGTTTTTGATCAAATCTTATCAAAACTTCAGGAAAGATGACAAAATACAAGAGAAAGAACATACTAAAACGGTTTTTAAAAATATTAAAAATCCGATGAGATATGAACGTTAAAAGGAAAAAAAATTTCACGGCGCATGCGCGAACGACAGAAATTTATAACTACAAAAATATTGTAGCCTGGTATATATTGCATCTTATAAAAAAAGTTCCAGTTGAATATCATGAAAATTGAAAAAGATATCAGCGGTCTAGTGAGCTGTATTTCATTCATTCGCAGACAATACATACATAGTGAGGGTCTGTCCACAAAGAGCTATTTTTAAAATAAAGGTTATTTCGTCATCGTTCAAAATCAACGTTTCAGGGGGTCTCCGGATACTTTTGGCCACCTACTTATAAGGTCTTTTTGGCCGAATGGGCGAAATGTGACTTCTATGCCAAATATAAATTTTTAAACAGTATACAATTTAACATTGAAAAATATGCTCGATTGTCCCCACACTATTTGTGAACAACCCCTCTCCATTTATGAATTGACTGCAAATGAATGAATTACAGCTCACTAGATCGCTGATATCTTTTTCAATTTTTACGATATTCAACTGGAACTTTTTTTATAAGATGCAGTATACACCAGGCTACAATATTTTTGTAGTTATAAATTTCTGTCTTTCGCGCATGCGCCGTGCAAAATTATTTCCTTTTAACGTTCATATCTCATCGGATTTTTAATATTTTTAAAAACCGTTTTAGTATGTTCTTTCTCTTGTATTTTGTCATCTTTCCTGAAGTTTTGATAAGGTTTGATCAAAAACTCTGCGTGTTATGAGCAAAAACCCTTCAAATAAAATTGCCGTTTTTTAAAAAATGTTTCATATCTTCGGAAGTAAGAGTGGTACGTTCATTTGAATTTGTACAGTAATTATACATAGTATGCTAATTAATTACTGAAATGCATAGCTTATTCCGAGCTATTTTCAAAGAGTTATGGTCAAAAAGCGGTTTTTCTTTCGACCCCCCTTCTTATCGTCCCCCAAATGCAAGGGTAATTTAATTTCAACTTGGAAACGTTCGGTGAAGAATATATTTTGTATGACTAAAGTTAAAGAACAATTGATCACTTATTTCTCGAGTTATATCTAAAAATGTAAATTTTTGAAAGTGTCCGGATACTTTTGGCCACCTAGTGTATTCACATAAATTTTGAATCGGTGAGGGCAAAAACAACGTCAGTCCAGAACTTCAAATTGTTCAGGAGAGAGAAAAAACGTCTTAATTCTAGCATTGCTTCTACGGTCAACGTTCAAATAACATGCATCGTATCTTTCAAATTAGTAACCTGACTGACGTGATTTTTGACCTCAACACGCTTCTTGCCTCCCACAGCTTGTTTCCACAAAAACGAATTTTTGAATTGTGACTGATGTTGTTTTTGCACTCACCGATTCAATTGTTAAAAATAAATATGAACATTAAAAAATTAAAATATTCATTTCTTTATTCAATACATACTAGAAACTGCAAGTAACTAGGGGAGAGTGGTAATGAATGGGCCATGGTGATGAATGGGCCACTAACAAAATATGAAAAAGTATTTGCATGATTTTTTTTTTTTTTTTTGATGCCATCAATAGATGTAGCTATTTGTTCTACTAAACTCATCCAATTTTCATTCGTTTGCGCTGAGCCATTTTCGAACTAGAGTGGCATGGTCAAGAATCTGACTGAAAAGTAAGTTTTTCCCTTTTTAGTAAAACATTTCCAAGCTAAAAATGTACCAAGTATTTCACTGCATACATATGTATAAGCTAGTCTTTCCATATCTATAAACTAATCTTCAGATGTATTTTGATGTTATCTAAACTCAATGTACTCAAAAAACCTAAATGTATTCCAAAAGTATAGGTGGGGATGAATGGGCCACTATGTCATGGTAATGAATGGGCCACCTAAATATTGTTTTTCTTTTTTTCTTTGGATTTTCGCATTAATATGAAACACAACTGACTGTCATAGATAGATTAAGATTACTGTCGTCAAAATAGGTTTGTAGTAACTTCTAAATATAATTTGCAGATCTATATTATATTCCTACAGTACAATAAACTTCTGGTCGAAGTGCGTTGCTTGAAAAAGCCCCCCTCTCTCCTTCATATTATATTCCTCACAGTACAATTTCATTTTCTTTCTTGGTAACTTAAGATAGATATTTCTTATTCCCGATGTCTAGTAAATTTAAAAAAAATATTTGAATTTTGACAAGTTTGAAAATGAAGAAGTTTTTGAAAGTGATTTTTAATATTATTTTTGAAATATATAAATTTTGTTAAATCATAGTGTGTATTATCTGTTTTTTTTTTATATATTTGATGTTATTTATTTTTTATAATCTCATTATTTAGTCATTTTTCTGCTACAATTGGTATGCATCAGTTTTATTTTAATTGCATCAGTTTTGATGTTCATATAATTTTAAATCAGTATGATTTTGTATCATCGTGTCAAGTGCCACATTTATTTTGTCATATTCAGCAAATAAAAGATTAAATTCACATGTTTTCATTGAATTCATTTAGTGGCCCATTCATTACCTTCGATGGCCCATTCAACCCCATAGGTGGGGTTGAATGGGCCAAATTTCAAAATTTTTATTTTCTATTATAATTCATTATAGACAAGTGCTAATCCAACTTTTATGACTTTTTTAGATAGCCAGATAAGTGAAGTAACTAAAACACCAATTTAGAGTTAAAACAAAGTGTTAGAAAAAATTACAAAAATTCAAAACCAAAAAGTGGCCCATTCATTACCACTCTCCCCTAAATGTAAAATAGCATTTTAAATTAATAATTTGTCAATACAAACAACAGCTATATGGACCATGTATAATAGTTGTACAAAAAGCAAATTACATGTTCTTCTCTTCTTCCTTTTTTTTTTTTTTTTTTGACCTCTATATCAGCGTTAAGTAGGGGAACTATTCCTGCAAAAAATTTTTACTTCCCAAACACGTTTTTCTGTGCATTTTTAGCGACTAGGTGAAAAATTTATAACTAGCAGATTGCATCCAAACCTAGGTGTTTGAGAAGAACAGTAAATAAAATATCTACATTTTTATGTACAAATTGGGTTTTCCTAAATCCTTTTCGTACCAAAACTGGAGGCTGGGGATAGGGAATGGGCAAGAAAAGGGTACAGCTGAACAAATTAAAGATTGAAATGTCATCGACTTGTTAGTACATACGTCCATAGTAGCTTGTAACAGTTATGAGACTCTTATTTTGCTCATCACTGAACTAATAAAGTAGAAAGAATGACAGATTTTGTTTGCTATTGTACTTCTTAGTCAAAATAAAATCTATTTTTAATCTGTTTTAAACGAGTATACCGCTAAACTCTGCTAAATAATTCAACAGGATATAGGTTCAGGTGTAATTTATCTTCCGATAAATGGCAAATTTTGACTGAAGTCTTTGTATGATCGTGGAAGAAAAAGTGTTTAGGTGAAACATAAAGGCACAAATTTTGATGTTTGGAAGTTTAAAATGGAATTGTACTTGAATAATAATGATTTAATGGACGTAATAGTATATGATGTACCTGAAAAGGCAGGTGATGAACAGAACCCTTGGATAAAAGCAAATAAATCAGCATGAGCTTAAATTAAGATATGTGCAGAAGATAACCAATTAATTCACATCAAACATGAAGACAACGCCAAAGGTAGATAGAATACTTCGAGTAAATTTTATGAATAAAAGCACTTAAATACAAAGTTGTTCTCGCAAAGGAAATTGTATACTTTAAAATTTGAAGAATCAGTTAACATAAAATTTTATGTTCAATATATTTTAAGAGTTGTTGCCAACTTAATGATTCGAGAAAAAAATATTCCTAAATATGATATAGTGGCGTTATTATTATGTGAAATGCATGAGAGTTAAGATTCACTAATTAAAAAGGTAGAAGCAAGACCTTCCGAACAGTTATCGATGGAATATGCGTAAGAAAAATTATTTGCTATACATGAACGGGGAAAAGAAACTATAAAATTAAACTTTGAGCAAAATTCGTTAAAAGTAACTTTAAACCTAAAGTTAAAAATGAAAATTTGAAGACAATATTTTTAAATAAATCTGGAAGAGTTTGTCATTTTTATAAGAAGCCTAATCATATAAAGAAATTTTTCATTTGTGGAAAACTGAATAGCGTTAATTAGAAGAATATAAAGTTAACAAAATTTTAGAAGAATGTACAGAATGCAAGCATATTGAAGATAAAGATTTTCAATGTTTCAAAATTAACCGTTTTCACTCCAAATCTTCCTGAATCCATGAGTAATATCTCATCGGAGAAGAGAACAGAGTATAAAGGGTTAGTTCTAGAACGTCTTTAAAAAACAATGGTACATTAATTCGGCTCGTTCCGCACATGTGACGAATAGAATAAGTCCGGGATAGATGGCCAAGGCCATGATTTTTTCAAAAGCCAGTTTTACAACCTATAAAGCAAGGATAATGAAACTTTCCATAAATTGCCTTTTCAGTTAAAAACAAACTAGACTTCGTTTATAAAGATATATCAAATTTCCTATTAACCCTACGCTGCATGAATTTTTATTTTTCTTAGAAAAAATATATGTGTTTCAATGTAATAAGAAAACATGGAAAAATATTTAAAAACATTTAACTCTAAATTTTCACCTCTTTCTAATTAAAAATAGTTTTGTTGCCAAATGGCTACACCATGCATTCAACAGATAAAAATGATTGTAAATGATATTCTTGAAATTAGTTGTTTTTGTAAAAAAATAGAGGAATTGAACATTTGGTGCACTGTACTCTTGTAATCCTTTACATTTTGACATTTTACATCATTGTTTATTTGTACTGTGTTCTTTCCGATGCTCAATTCTGTCAAATCTGATATCTTTTGGAGGTTCTCTCACGCAAGCTTTCTTTCTTTTTTTTTTTTTCGTTTGTAACTCTACTTCCTCTGTAGCTAATGGTCTCCCTCTTTTTAATACGCTTTTATTAATTTCACATGTGGGTTTGTTTGTATGCATGTATGTACGTAGCTCTGAGTAAGATAAAAATTACATTCTTTGCAAATATAAAAGTAATATATTTAATATTATTTTTAATACTAAGGGCTAAACTGTATTGCATGTTGATGTATTATAAGTGCATGTAAACTTAAGTGCGGATATTCAGTAGCTTTGAAAATCAGAGGGAAACCCGTGATGATCAAAGCGCATTCCTATGTAAAAGCGAATTTTTTAGTTTTTTTCAAAACTATTAAAAATTATTAATAATTTTACTTTGTCCGTGTAAGCACAACGTTTGTGCTAACTGAAATCTAAAATGAACACGTTTTGAAGGCTTTTCCCTATTCATTTTTTGTTTGTTCACTCTGTTGAACATTAACTACGCATTGATAATTGCGAGGTCTAATAAACGGTAGAACAGCCGAAAGTACCACTTTTGGGTCCGCATGATTATTTTATACCTTACAAAAAGAGAAAGAAGCAAGCGCGAAACTTAAACAAAGCACATACTTCATGAACTACAGAGATGAATCGAAGTGTTCTCTGGATGCTTACTGCATAATGTTGCCAAATGGCTACAGACATGTATTATGTCCTAGATTTTTTCCAAGTAATTATTTTGATATAAAACGCATCTTAAACGAAAGATAAATGTCTATTTTATTCGTGTTGTTTCTTTAAAAGACAAAGAAAAATATTTAATGGTAAAAAATAATTTCAAAACTTGGTAGTTTAAGTGATTTTAGAAGCTATCCATATGGATTGATTTAAGAGCTTGTAACAGACCAGTGCTGCCATGTATGGAGGATAAATGGTGATAATTGCTTTAAATATACCCAATACTTGCTTTTTATGCATTGAGTTGCCTTATGACTACATTCTGCTATTCATAAGGAGGACAAATTGTCCATGTAGCCAATTGGCAACACCATGCAGTGTAGGGTTAAGTTTTAAAAATATCAAAAACACGTAGCACTCGACCATCTGACCCGAATATCAGGGTTAGATTGTGAAACGTGTAAGGGATAGATGGCCAGAGGCAGGGACGTCATTTCAAGTTTTTCCATGGTGGGGGGGGGGGGGGGCAAAGGGTCCAAACGCAATGCAATTTCATCCGAAAACATAAAAAACCACGCCCACTTATATGTAAATACATTGATTTCTCAAAGCCAGGGGGGGCAATTGACCCTCCCTTCCCCCCTAAATGACGGGCCTGGCCAGAGGACTTTCTTTAAATCGAAAAGAAAAAAATATTTTTGTAAAAACTTTATGCACTTTAAACATGCTTTATTGAATCTCTTGATGTGATAAATATTTTACAAAAATATTAAGTCATTTTACTATTCTTGATATTTTTTCAAAATTATTAGTTTGCTGGAACACCCAAGTTTTATACAGAAAATAAAGAAGAATTAACTCAGTTATTTTGCAAGCTTAAGTTAGAAACCGATCTTAATTTATACAAATGAATGTTTAACTTATAAGTTTTGGATTCATTATTTTTTTAATTGCATTACTACATCAATAACATGCATCCACAACTAACTCGCTAAATCCAGTAACAGCTGTTATCTGCTTTTGAGTAGTCTATCTCGCATCCAATCTCTCTTCAAAAGCTAGTCAATTGAGCCTTCCTTCCACGGAATTTCATCGTATGAGTCTGAATTGTCCTGAGTTTTTTAATCTTCTTGATCCGAACCGTTTTCACTAGTTTTCGCCAATCGGTCTAGGCCCCCCCCCCCTCTTTTCAGCAAGTTTCAGTTTTAACTTTTTTATGTTTTTGTTATACTCATGTGGTTTAAAGCTATGCTCTTGTCGTTAAGTTGTTTGCTTTACCTTTTCGAGTTTTGTTTGTTCGACTTTCGTGTCTAGATGGCAAAGTAGAGCTATTGTTTGAAATGTCGGTAGGATTGACTTGATTGGTTTCATTTGAAATCACAGGCAAAGTATCGTCTTATCTTGTAGAGGGCCCCAGTAGAGATGGTGTTGCTCTCTTCTGATGTTCCCCAAAGATTTAAGGATTGCCAAAACTCAGAAAACAGTAAACTGGGGATCTAGCTGTTTAGTATGAAGTAAAATCTAGCTGCCTAGTATGAAGCAAAGTCTAGCTAGAGCAAACAAACAATCGTTCAAACAAATTATGTATAGTCGATGTTGATAGCTGTTTCGGAGAAAGAGAGGCTGTGCGCTCCGAGTGATAAAATCCTTGAATTCTCTCATCTCGGAGTAAAACAAGGAGTATAAAACTTTGAAAGTTCGTAGAGCTCAAAATAGCAATGTTTCAATGCGTGGGAGAAAACAGCCCTGTACATGAATACATAATCCAATAAACACATTTCAGTTGCGATGACTTCGTCAAATTCATTGATTTCTGGATCATGATTCACTGTCTCATCAAGAGCAGAGACCATTTGGGCGCCAAATGGAGCGATGAACCTCTGGGTGCAAGGGGTCCCTGTTTGGGAAACTTTCCTGCATGGGAGTCAAACCAATGACGGGCTCAGATCGAGGCGTGAATTGGGGAATGGGGAGTGGAGTCGCTGCAGAGAGGGGGCGTGGCACTCAGCCCTTTGGAATGGGGGGTATGCTCGATGATGGTAGGGGTGATGAGGGGAGGTTCCGAAATAGAAATGATGCGGGGATGAATGAGGATCCGTTTCTCTCCCTGACTTTTTAATCTAGTTTTCGGGATTTTTTAATCAGATGACGCCCTTCCTGTCCCGCTTCCAGCGTATTCTGGATTTGATTGAGTGGATGATGATTGGAGTTCACAAACCTGTAAAGAGGGATGACAGTAATGATCATGGATGGCGAATAATAACGTTAAAAAGGCAGTGTCATTTGGAAAACGCTACTCAAGCAAAATAGTCAATTTTAAGTGATTACGCATCCTCGGTTAGATGGCCGAAAACGATGTCTATTTGCGTTCGCTAACAATATTTATACTGCTATTTAATACGAAGCGCGTTCATAAAGTAAGGGCCGTTTGGTCACAGTAAAAAAATATACTCATAAGAAACAAATTTTTGTGTCCTATTTAGTTAGGTACAAACTTACTTTACTTTACCTACATAATCGCCGCTCACTTCTAAACATTTTTCGTACCGCTGCACCAGCGTCCTTACCCCTCTGCATAGAAGCTTGCCGACTGAGAGTTGAACCAGTTGATAACGGCAATTTTGAGTCCTTCTTCGGCTTCAAAACGTTGTCCACAGAGCCAGTTTAAAATGCAAGAGGAAGTCGTCGCTTGGTGCAAGGTCGGGACTGTACGATGTTCACAAATTCTCAACAAAAATATTGAATTTAATTTTCTCCTTGGTTTTGGCAGCAGTGTGAAGATGCGCGTTATCGTGGAGGAGGATTATGTCAGATGACAGTTTCCCGCAGCGTTTGTTTTGGATCGCACGTCTCAATTTTTCGACGAATTACAGAACGTACTTCACAGTTTGCTGGATCAATGATTTTCGCGGCCATTGTTCTTTGCATTCACAGGCAACAATACAACTTCAGAATCAAAACAAATGACGCTGTAGTTTCGCAATAAGTCAGTTGATGGCGTTGTAGTTGTAAAACTGTGCTCCGAAGAACCATTATTTAACCCAATTATGCCCAAGTTTTTTTTTTTACATTTTTATCTGCTTAAAACACTTACTTGGAATGTTTTAAATACATATTAGGCGTCAAATAGATCACTGCTATTTATTAAGTTATTCAATGTCCTGTTCATGGTACACTAGGCATATCTATGAGCAAATGAGCATGATTATACAAAAATGATATAATCATTTTTACAAACTAACATTACGGAAGACTTCCGAGATTTATTTCAGGCAAATCGTTTTAAAATAGTTTAATTTTATGAAAATTAAATTTACAAAAAACACCATCTTTCTGCGACTACTAATGTCTAGCTAGCGGCTTCCTATGGTTTTCTCAAGAAGAAGGAATATTCTACTTGTGAAAAACAGCTTTAGTAAAAGGATAAACGTATTACAGGTCTTTGTCTGCAGTAATTAACAAGCATCCCGTTTTTAGGCTACTGGACATAAATGGATTAAATATAAGCAAATGGCCCTTATTGTATGAACGTGCTCGTATAAACAAGAGTTTCTATTATTTGAAGTAGGGGAAGACCGCTTATATTGGACCACTGCTTAAATTGGACCTCGGGCTTAAAATCCAGTACAGAGATCTGTGCTGCACTTTAACAGTAGAAATATAAAGGTTCAGGAAAAAAATTAATGTGTATGGAGTTTCACCAGTCTTCGAACTGTTTAGAGCGAGTTACGGCTTGATTTGTGTTGAAAACGTGCGAAATCTTATTTTGCCGACTTGTTTCTAGAAGGATAACTCAAAAACTTTTAAGTTGCGGTAAAATGCTGTTACAGTATTATAATCTGTGTTTAATAAGGATTACATCGATTTATTTACATGCGCGATTGTGATAGTTTTTGATAGAGCAATGAGCTGAAGAATAAAAAATGGCGTGTTTTCCTTTATTGAACCGAAAAAATTTTCCTATATTGGACCGGTGGTCCAATTTAAGAATATGATTTAAACAAGACTTTTTATTAATCGTAACATAAAATAAGCGACTCGTCTTATTTAATAGCGTAGTTAAAATTATTTTAAGCACACTTAACAACCTATTCACGATATTCATTTGAACTTTTTTATCAAGCAGAAGCTGCAACTTCTTAAAATGCATGTTTTTTTTTTCGCTTCATCCATTAAGCTGCAGTTTCAGGTTGTTAAACATAGTTATTAACTTAAATAAAATTTACGCTGGGTTACCAAGAGAAAAATATGAAATTCTTCGATGTTTTCGAAACGATTTTAAAAGGAAACAATTCATATGCCACTAAATGTTCAATGTCAATAAAGCCGGTCTTTTCACTGTCCAAAACCCCCAAAATATATTGAGGTTTTGAGGTAAACATCACGTTGGAGCAGTAATGAGTGGTGAACGTGGTAGAAACACACTGGTATTTGCTGCACGAGTGCAAAAGAATTGCAAGCTCCCCATGCTTATTTTCAAAAGATTACGTTCCATGTATGAACTTATCATAAAAGCTTCTCTGGTGAGCAATATGCTTGTTCAAAAAAAAAAAAAGGTTGGATCACAAACGGTAATTTACACAATTGATACAACATTTCATCAAAACTGTTAATCCAAGCAATGTAAAAAGAATGTCCTTCTACTAATGTATAGGCACAGCACTTACATAAATAACATTGATGCAATAAACTTGTCAAACGAGAACGATTTAAAAATGCTTTCTCTTTAAGCACATCATGCACGTAGATGTGGTTTTTATTTAGTCTGTATACATATTTAAATCGAGCATATCATACATCCATGTGAGAACATCTAATGAGATCCATTATCTAATATCGCTTAGGAGAACTGTTTGGTAACTCTTATGGGCAAATCGCAATCAAGGCTATGGCAAATACTGGGGTGATTTGATTCCAAAGAATAGGAGTTTGGCCTGTCAATTGACATGTGTTTAATGACATTGACATGTGCTTAATGATATTGACTTGGCTGCAACAGAATTATAGGCAAGTAGTCCAGATAAAACTACTCAAAGTGAACAGGTTAAATGTTCGGTGTAAGATGTACACCATGTACAAGAACTAGCAACGACGTAAATTAGTACAAGTTTATCAGAATTGGCGGATAGTTCTTCATCAAAACATGATTGCCAACTCTTACTATGATTTTGTAAAGCCGACTCATATATCACCTTTGCCTAAAAAAAATAGAAAGAACAAAAAGAAAGGCTGTCTCAGCAATCATTCTAAAGCCATATAAAAGAGGCATAGATCAGAAAAAGTTATACAAGAAGAGGCAAGAAACATCACAAAACCATTGTTATTGCAATATTTGTCATAGAGATGAAGTGCAAAACATGATTAAGAGTATGAAATGCCATCGGCGAGTTTATCAACACTGCCTAAGTGAGGCCGAAGCAAAAAAAATTCTATTGCAAATCCTGGAAAATAGCTGTATAGTTCAAATATAAATTATTCTATGATATCCTGGTACAGTCCAATTTAGGAAGCGCGTGGTTCAATTTAGGCGCATATATTCCTAAATTGGACTTTTGCAACTTTTTATAAGATAATTTTTTTTTTAAATAATTTTCATATTTTCAGAAAATATAAACTCCTAGGGCGGTTGCTGATTAAATTTAGCTTACGATGCTCTATTTTGCATTTCTGTTTTGCTTCACATTGAGCGACACAGGCCTCCTGTTCTTAGGGGGTTCAATATAGGCGGTCTTCCCCTAGCTTCATCATGATCTTTGCCTTTGAGAATAGGCAATAGCAGAAGTAGACTAATAAAGAAGGACAACACTGTCGTCATCAATGAGGGAAGCCATTTGAACGGTTAAGTCACTTCGAAATTGCTACTCAACGCAACATATTTTCATTAAGGGTATTTGTTTTGCTATCCAATATTAGCAAAATTCATCCATTATTTGATGTAGCTAACGATGAGCTTGGCGAACAGGCAGAAGCAAAAATTGATTTATAAAAAGTAATAGAGCATTAGTGGTCAATCAGGAAACTTTGCTTTAAAGGTCTAATATGAGTGGCTACGAATCTACGAACTTTTAAGAGAAAATATTATTCGTTATAACCACTGATAAGTTTCGCAGATTTAGAGAGATTTTAATCAACGGAATGGGAAGTAGAATGGGAGTATTATAGGATTATTTTGATTTGGGCATTTTATTACTAATGATTGATTGCCTGAAAGGTGAGTTACGACCAAGATGAAAACTCAAAAACTTTGCTTAATTTTTTTTTTTTTTGAAATATATCAAATACGAGAAATATCTTTCGCATTGTATATTCAAACAAAAAGAGGAGGAGGGAGTAGAGAAATTGCATATTTTCTCTTACTCTTCGAATATAAAACAGTCTCCGCTGTTCTCCCGTGGAAGAGACTCTCTGTTTTCCAATAAAAAATTCCTAGTTGGGGAGGGTTTTAAGTGAAATGCGGCACGATGTAATGTTGATTCATTCACACAAACACAGGTGTGCAAGGGGGAACAGTAAAAGCTATACATGTAATCAATTAACTTTATCATAACTTTAATCTTTATAATTTCCCTATTATTTGAATTTTTCTTATGCAATAGAAAAATAATTTTATGTGCTTGAACTTCTGTTTTAAACTGTTTTCTTTATTTAAACGGTTGTTAATAATAGTAGATTTTATTTAGGGTTCCATGTATAACTGGCACGCTTCAATCAGGTTATGTTGTTACGTTTTTTAAATCAAATAAAACTCAAAATGTCATAACAAAATTTAAAAGGCTCCAAAATTATTTTAGTTACAACGTATTTTTGTTAAAACGCTATATTAATGTGTTTTCGTTATAAGATGTATTTTCTTATTATAGTACTTCAATTTTATTACGTTATAAAGCGATGAAAAGTAAATGTTCGTAAAATATTTCCTAAAAATGCTCATTTTCTTATACAATAAATTTGATTACGTGTCATCAAGTTATCACAATTGTTTTACGCTTATTATTTCATATCGCTTTTTTTCGTTAGTTGAAATAGTTTTTCCAAAGCCAAACGGAGCTTCTACTCGCAAAAAATAATAATAATAAAACAAATAAATTAAATTAAATTAAAATAATAAAAAATCGAGAAAAACTGAAAGTTTGATAGTATTAGAAGAGACATCAAATTCAAAATTTCTCAATATTTACTTAGTGAAATATGTCAGCATGGAATAAGAAAGTAACCGAACCGAGTTGGAAGCAGAAATCCTCTTAAAGTAGCAAAGACAGCCAAAAAAATGGGAGCAAATGTGAAATTAGAACACCAGCAAGGGACCGCACATTGGAGCGGTACAACTCTTAAAATTTAAGGCAGAGCTCGGGTATGAAGCCGTAAGTAACCACCACTTACTTACTACTTTATACCGCCGGTTACTTTCCTGTTCCATACTGACGAGTGCTAAAAAGCACGAAACTGCAGTCCATGGATTTAATAACCGAGTTGGCGGTGTATTGCATGTTTCTGCCTTAGACCTGGCTTTGGGGCGGTTATTTGCTGCTTTATGTTTTTTATTTATCTATTCATATTTTGACCTGCCTAGATCTTCAAAATAAAATGAGAGTTACTTTAAACTGGTTAACCCTCGTGGGTCCCTCCCATTTCGATTACACTCAAGATCCTTGAGGTCAACGACCCCAATGTTTCCTTTAATTAATTTATTATGATTATGGAATGCTACATGCTGTTTTTTTATTTAATTATTGAAACTAAATGATGCAATTAATTTTGTACAGTACTGCCATCTTTTTTAATTTTTTCATACATATTTTGATTATATGGCTTGGTTCTGAATGCCTTTTCTCAGATGACTCGCCACATGGCGACTCGTGCTCAAAGCTTGTTTTTTAGTGACAATGATAATCCATTCATAATGGAAACCTACACTGTTAAAAATGAATGTTGTTTTTATAGTATAAAACAGCTAATTTTATGGTAATAAACTGTAAAAAAGGCTAATTTTACAGTCTATAAAATTGCTAATTTGACAGTACTAAACTGTAACATAGCAATTTTAGTGATGAACTGTGAAATTGCTAATTTTGCAGCTTATTACTGTGCATTTTACAGTTTTAAACTGGAAGCTCTGCTACCAGTATTATACTGTTGTTTTTACAGTATGGATACAGCTAAATTTTACGGCAATAAACTAAATTTACTGACTTTCCAGTGAGAAACTGTAATATTGCTAGTTTTACAGTTTATTACTGCGCGTTTTAGAATTTTAAATTAGAACCTCGACTGTTAGTATTATACTGAAAAAACAACAATTCATTTTTTTGCAGTGTATATACTGTGCTAATTTTTCACTTAACTGATAGACATGTCGAAAAATTATGTCTCTAGAGGTTACTGAAGAAATAAGTAACTGGTTTTTGATACACCGTATTGGTAATTAAAAGCAATTTTATTTGAAGCTAAATCAATGCAGTTATTTAAGGTAACTTTGAGCAACAATTTCTCTCTTTTAAACTGCCCCACCATAAATTCAACAGTGTCCTTTCAAACTGAAGTGAAATAAATAAGAATAAAACATAAAAAATGTCACACCGCTCCCCCCTCTCCGCTCTTTCCAGCCTTCCGAAACTCTGAAAGACGAAACCTTTAACCCACACGCATTCCCTCACAGTTTAAATCCTGATGCTCTTTGATATTTGTTCTTCGCTCAATACATTTCATTTTGAGGAAAACGTATTCTATTCATCATTAAGAAGAAATGACGGAGCGCTCGAGATGTTTCCGAGACAACGGAAGTTTCTTTTGGAATGCCACATCGCTCATGTCGCATTCCTTACGTTCCCGAACGCGATGATGATACAAGGAACAGTCGGAAAATTCGGAGAAAATATCGAGAAAGCTCCCAGAGAAATAAATCAGAGGAGCTTTCGAATAATATTAATTTGAGACAAATGTCGATTTGTGTTTAAGGTTTGGTTTCATGAGGTTCTGAAGGAGATGGAAATCAGAAGGGAGCAAAAAGAGTCTTCGATGATCATGGTATGTTGTGAAACTTGCTTCTGTAGCTTTGAATAAAATGTTAGTTTTTTTTATTTAACCTATCTCCCGTGTGTCTCATTATTCATCTCACCAGTTCGTTATAGAAAAAAAAATGATGGAATAAATTGATTCAAAGAAGGAAGAGGGAAGGAAATAAGTTCAAAAAAAAAAAATAAATAAATAAAAAAAAAAACCTACCAAGAAAGAAAATAAAAAAAAAAGAAAGAAAAGAAAAATATAAAACTATAAGTATATGTAATACATTGAAACCTGTGTAAGTTGACCATATGTGGTGCAGTATTCTAGTATTCAACTTAGATGGTGTACTTTTAAATTGGGAGGATGTATACAGTAGCGTAACTAGAGGATCTAGCACCTGTGGCAAACTTAAGAAACTGCGCCCCCCCCCCCCCCAAATGGTTGCCTTGATGGGAAATCACCGTGTTCTTCCAAAACAATTCCTTATTCAGAAAATTTTGATTATTTGGCAAATTTAAAGACTGTTCTTTTTTCTTTTTTAAATGTTTTTATTGATACTCAATGTTGCTTCCCATTAGATGTTTAATTTTGGATTCTACTCTGCAAAAAATAAGCTATTGTTTTTACAGTATAATACTGGCAGCAGAGGTTCCAGTTTAAAACTAAAATGCACAACTTTACAGATTTTTGAGAGAGTTCATTTTGAAAGAGAGAGAGAGAGAGAGAGAGAGAGAGAGAAGGGAAAGGGAAAAGAGAAAGAGAGAGAGAGAGAAAGACTTAGACTGGAGATTGGACTTCATCTTACAGTCCAACTAATAGAACCGAACTACAGCCTTTTTAGAAATACTTTCACTCCAGCGCAATCCTCTCTCAGTCAGAAAGAATGGAATCATGTTACATCCTATAATAATCTTGGACAATCTACCAGCTATCAGAGAAACGAATAATGAGTTCAACAATTTCATTTCTTTATCTTCTGTTTCAAAACATAACTTGAGGCAATAATCCTTTATTGCGCAAATTTTAATTTATCAGAAAAAATGCATTGAAGGAGGAGGGGGGATTCATGTTTATAAACATAGAATTTTTTAAATATAAAAAATATTTTGAGTTACAAAAGAAGATTGCGCTCTTTTGCGACTCAAAATATTTTTGATATTTAAAAAATGCTATGTTCATAAACATGAATCCTCCACCCCCCCCCCCCTGTTCAATGATTTTTTTTTCTGATAAATTAAAATTTGCGCAATAAAGGATTGCAGTTATGTTTTGAAACATTTACTTTCCTTTAAAACCTTTATTTTCCTTTCTTTTTGAACTTCCGTGTTCTTTCCAATATGTTGATTCTTCCGTGTTTCTAAATGCTGCGATTTTGCTTAAATTCCAACCTAGCTTTGCAGAATTATATTTGTGATAAATATCATACAAAAAGAGCACTAACAAATTGAAACATTTTTAACACTGTAATATTATAATACATAAAGAAATCACTCACAAGCACAAAAAAAAAAAAAAAAAAAGCCTATGCATTGGTAGTATAAAGTGTATGCATAATTGTAATATTAAATAAAAGATGATGTTAAGAACACATTATAGCAGAAAAATAAAAACCAATTTAGCTGACCAAATTAAAATAAACATATTCTTTTTGAACGATGCGTCTGGATCACGGTAAAATGAAATGAAATTTAAATATGGCTGGTATAAGAAATTCTTATGATTCAAAGAATAATCATTCATGATTATTTCTATGTTGGTGTTTAAAATTAAATACAATTCCAAAAAATACAATGATTGCAACTACAAGAATATCTGAAAGAAATTGCCGAAAAAAGAGAAGGAAATGAAATAAACACGGTGTTTACGCATGCGAAAAAAGCAGACGGTACTACAGTGAATTCTCACTTATGCGCCTATCATAGGGACCAACAGAATAAGGCGCATAAGTGAGAGAGACGTATAAGTGAACAAGCTTATTCAAAGGACTAAAACGCAACATAGGGAATGAATAAGAATGTTTCTATAGAAAAGGGACATATTACTCTACAGTTTGGCAATTACTGTAACGTAACTATAATGATAAAGAGAAAACACAAATTGTAGCATACCTAATTACAAACTGTTCCCTTTAAAATGATGCATAGTTGATAATTGTCCATCTTCGAACTCTAGTTCATGCGGAAAAAATGCCTTCGTGAGCAATAAACACGAAAGATTAAAGAGGAAAGTAAAGAAAATTGCTTATTTTTTAAAGAAATTAAATAAATTTTCATACATTTTAGGGAAAAATCGGCGCATAAGTGAAATATTTATCTTTAGAGCGACGCATAAACGAACGATACTATCATTATTTTGCTACACTGTTAAAAAAAACCTGAATTTTCAGGAAGATTTTTACTGATTTTAACAGTAAATTTCCGTTTTCGTTTCAAAACAGAACTTTTCCTTGAAAAAACGGAACTATTCCGTGAATTACCAAGTTGGAGAAACAAAAAACGGAATTTACCCGGTTTTGTGGTTGAAATATAACCGAAAGAGAGAGTTAGATACAGTCTGAAGAGACTTGGCGCGTGCGCAGAAACGACGGCAGCATAAATGATTCATAACTGAATCAAAGTGCGCAGTAAAAGTAACGTAAAGTCATCGAGAATTAATGTGCATGTTTACGCTTCTGTGAAAGCTGTATTATTCGCATTAGCATGGAAAAGAGGACATCTGGGTCTCGTCGTTTGTCATCACAGTCGAATGTTATTTAATCGTGTTCCTCAGGACGTTATTATGTGTGCGCCATTTTGTTTCAATTTGAAAATGCTTCGTCGAAGAGCGTTGACTATTGTTATAGCATTCGAAGAAGAATTGTTCCAGGATTCTGCGTCAAATTGACTGGAAAAATAATTTGGATCTTTTCATGTGATCATTCGGTATCCAGCATTTCCTCTCAACATTTTAAAGAAGACTTCGTTTATCGCAATGGATAAATTCAAAATGGGCAACAAAAGGGCGTGTTAGTATATTTTAAAATCTACTCGCTCTATTGTTGCCTTTTTTGAGCAACAAAAAAAAGAAAATTTTTATTTAAGAGGTAAGAATTTTTATTTTTGTTACTGCTATTTTTATTTTAATCCGAGTCCAGACTTAACAGTTAGTTATTTCATGATGTAAACCAATTGTGCATTTTAGTAGTTGCATGTATGAACTTACTGGTGCTGAGGGTTAGTAAAATTTAGTGAAATGATTTTTGTAATTTTATATCAAGATTTAAAAGCTTAGTTTCAAAACTTAGCTTTTTTACTTTATGACTTTACTTCGTTAATGTGACGAAATTAATGTTGTCAAAACTACGAAAATGATTGTCAATTTGACGATACTAGGATAAAGAAATATTTCGCTACATTTGACGAAATTCATCCCCGAAAAATTACGAAATGTTCGCTCGGGGTATATTCTTGGAAGTGATTTCATCAAAAACAAAGAAAGTTCGTTAATTTTGAGAGTGCATTTCTGAAAGTGTTGATCACTATGAACACCATAACGTAAATATACACTGGCGGAAAAAAAAATCCCAACACCTAGAAAAAATTACTGTAGAGTAATGAAATTTGGGTAATGCAATTGTCTAGTTAACATGTTTAATTGATTAAGTGTACAAGATCACTGGATAATTTAAGCTCAAGAAAATGCTGTGCAAATGTGAAATTATGTAAATTTAATAGAGGGTGTAACCTCCAAAAATTTTGAAGGCAAGCCTGCAAGCGTGCATGCATTATGTCATACAGGTACCGAATGTCACTTTGTGGTATGGAGTGCCATGCTTGTTACACTTGTTGTGTCAATACTAGGACCGTCATTGCTGACTGTGGATGATGCTCGAGGTGCCGTCCAATAATATCCATACGTTATCAATTGGAGACAGAACTGGTGATTTTTCAGGTTATGGTAACATGTCAGCACTCTGTAGAGCACATTGCGTTACAGCAGCGATGTGAGGGCGAGCGTTATCCTGTTGGAAAACTCCCATTTGAGTGCTACTCATGAAGGGCTGCACCACTGGTTAAATTACCAGACTGGCGACAAATTTTCAGTCAGTGAGTTTTGGATAACCACAAGAGTGCCCCTGCTGTCGTAGGAAATTGCTCCAGAGACCATGACTCCAGGTGCGGGTCCCTTGTGTCTAGGCCGTAGACCGCTTGGATGCAGGCGGTCCCCTGGCCTCCTTCTGACCAATATACAGCCACCACCGGCACTAAGGCAGAATCTGTTTTCATCAAAAATTACAACAGATCTCCACTCCGACCTCCAGTGAGCTCTGTCTTTGCAGCAATGCCGTCGGAAACGGCAATGGTTTGCAGTCAATAAAATACCGGTTACAGGCTGCCTGGCTCGGAGCTTTCCTTGAAGTAAACAAATTCTTATCGTTCCTTGGGTCACGACGGTACCAACTGCAGTTCGAATGTCAGCCGCAGATGCAGTACGATGCGCCGCAGCCGTATGCAAGATTCGGCGATCTTCCTTCTCAGTCGTGCCACGTGGCAGCTCGGAACTCGATTTTCTTGAGGTAGTACCATCCCTTGACCATACCTTCTAATAATCATGCATGGTGGGAAACATTCCCACCCAAGTTTTTCTGCAATATCGCGAAATGAAAATCCACCTTCTCGTAGCCAAATTGTACGACCTCATTCAAACTCGGTGTGCTGTTGATAATGGCTTCTTCGTCTTCTTAAAGGCAATCCTGGCTAACATGAACGCAATTCGTCAAATTTCACGGAAAAAAAATACCCACGAGCTTCACAACACGCTTTTAAAACAAGCCTTATTTGCATGTTCTGAGTGACGCCAGCTGCGCCACACTTGTGCGCAGAACGCGAAAGCTATAGAATGTGCTGGGACCATTCAAAATCGTCGTGTAAGTGAAAAAGCCGCATAAATGAGGCGTATAAGAGAGAGTTCACTGTATTTATAAAAGCTTGACCACTGATTAATGGTGCGTGACCATGAAGCGAAAATGAACCGCTTCATTTTAAAATTGGGTAGCATAAGTGCGAAAATTAATTTTTTACAAACTTTGGTCATTGAAATTTTAATTCATGCGTGATCTCTCTGATGCTGCCTGTTATAAAATGAAGCGGTTCGTTTCTACTTCAGGGTCATCCGCCATCTTCCCGTGGTCACACTTCACCAATGAAGCCATTTTTTTGCTCAATAATTTAGCTTTCACGAATTTAATGCCTCAAGCAATGGCTAAAGATCAACTGACTCGCTATCTACCAATCATAAAGCTAATAAAAACGACTAATGCCAGTCAACGATAAGTTCATGTACTGAGCAATTTTAATTGATTCAAAAAAATACTCTAAAAAAATCCACACGGATACAGATCATTTATTTATTTTACGGCACTATTTGAATTACATTCATTCTGACATATTTCTTAATCCTATGAAAAAATTAACATAAATTAGGGCCGTATTAATAAATTCTGCTGTTGTATTGAATAGAAGACAATAAGTCTAGCAGATATGATTCCATCATTGAAGATATTGAATTTCAATATTATCTTCAAAAAGCAACATATGTATTCAAAAGATAAACGGAGAAAGTAAAGCAAGTATCTGTCAAAGTATTTTGCATGTTCAAGGTCGTTATATTTAACATTATTTTATTTTTTTTTTTTTGTAAGGTTAAAAAAAAAAAAAAAAAAGCACTACTTACTTCTTTGCTGAGCGTATCAAAAGCAAGATGGTCCAAAGATGATCCAAAAGCAAAACTCTTACATATTTCTACCCCTTTCTTTTTATGCGGCTTTTTTTCGATACTAATAGAGTACAACCTCTTAATAAGGGACACTAAGGGCACTGGATTTTTTGTCCCTTAAATAGTGGTGTCCCATATTCGTAGGTGTACGAATTGATAGATACAGTTTGCGTAACACAGTATAGCATCATAATAAATGCAAACTATTAACATTAAGGATTTATTGAAAATGTTTCACAAACACTAGATAAAATTAAAATTTATTCTACATAAAGAAATACATTTTAAAAATTAAAATGTAATCAAATATTGCATAGAATCAAAGTTTTGTAATCCATCAAAAAATTAATTCAAAACAATTTGATACCTAGATTTGCTTCATGTCATGTAATTTACAATCTAAACAGGACGGTTTTATGTTAAGTTTTCTGCAAAATGTTGTTCATACGCACTGTTCGTCAGAGCTGAACACATATGAATAAATAGAAAAAAAAATGTAACTAAAATCTTGGAAAGAATTTTAAAACATATATTTGTTCCTTTGTATATCAATGTCAGGACAAACTTTTATCAGTTTATTTTTAGTCAAAAAACCAGCCTTAGTCTTCTATAAATTCAATATTTCTTATACATTTATGCAATAAGATTTGTAATTTTTTTCTGTGATCGTCCCTTAAATAGTGTCCCTTATTCAGAGGTAAATTCACGGAAGCCCCTATTCAAAGGGACTGTTACCAGAAAAAGTGCCCCTTAAATAAAGGTGTCCCTTATTCCGAGGTGTCGCTTAAAGGAGTTACCACTGTATGCTTATAATGCTATTCAACGTCAACTGATTTCTTTTACCAATAGAAATAACAACGGATCGTGATTATACAAAAGTTAAAATTCTTGGGCGTCAAATTTCCCTACATTAGAATATTCTGAATGATCGCCAAAACACTTTCGGGAGAACTCTAACCTCTCGATAGACCCAAAATGGAAATATTTAGGGAGAAAGGGTTAGAATATTATTACGATTGGTTTTTGAAAATTGTGTAGTGTAAATTTTAAAAAACAGCTATCAGAAATTGTTAAAAGTCAAAAATCTAAAGACTATAATCAACTAATTTACATTTTAGAAACCCAATAAATGAAAAACTCAGTGAAAAAAGATCACAAAGAAACAAAACAAAACAAAAAAAAAAAAAAAAAAAAGAGAAACAGAAAAAAAAAAGAAGAGCATCTCCTGAATTTTTTTTTTTTTTTTTTGTAGCATAGCAGTCTGTATCTCCTAGGTATACATTTTTGCCTTTATTGAACGATATTTTAATATCATTTTAAAAGCAACAAGATTCGTTTTGAATTGTACAAGATAAACAGTACTTCAGGAGTTTAGATGTGCATAATAAATAAGCAGCACATTTTACGTTTTTGCAATGCAGAAGGTTCCTGATTAATACTGATTTTAAATTTAGTTGTTCATACGTCAAACGTTATATATTTCCGAAGGAGCTTCAATAGTCTTGAAAATGTGAGGCGGAAATTAAGAAATAAGTAAAAAAGTAAAATCTAAAATTTTCTTCTTTTTCAGTATGAAAGAGTTACATTTATTTATTTTTTATTTGTTCCGCTCCCCCACCAGGACAGAATAACATTTATAAAAAAAAAGTGTAATATTTGTTAAAATTTTCCGTTAGGTTTGTCTTCAAGTATTTATTGTATATGAATTAAAAACATGTTTTGTCGATTATTTTTCTTCCCAAGTTGTACTTTAAGTTCAGGAAAAAACATTTTGCCGAAATTAGCGACAGCTATTTTTCTTGTAATTAAGAGACAGCTGAAGATTTCATCTTGGAAGTTATTCTAAGGAAATGAATTATTGTTGATCGTAATTTAATTAATGCTTTCCATATATTTATGTGGAAAAGAAAAGTATGCGGCAAATAACTAATTATGAGCATGGTTTATAAGGGTATTTTAAATTTGGATACAAATGTTGCAGTTCTGTTTCGTGGGAAAAAAAATTCTAACTGTGTTATAGCTTAAAAATACACTTTCACACCTGTGATATTTTCATTAACTATCAATTATGATTCACATTTATTTTTATAATAAATGGAATACACTGGATTAACTAATTATGGTTCCGCATGTTTAATTATGAATATATTAAGAACTAGTAATGGGCATATTAGCTAAATTCAATTAATTGTAGGAACTACACAAAGAAAGTGCTCATAATAATATTTATTTTCCTTTCAATATAATCCTTTAAGTATACATTTTTATTACTATCCATAATAGAAATAATGACTGACCAAAACCTTTTTATGAACATGATTTGTAAAAAAGTGGGCAGCCATGATCAAAAGTGGAACTAGAAGCTAAATTTTAAAGTTAAAGTAATTGATTTAAACAGAAAAGTACTCCTTTTTTATCAATTCAAAAACAATACCAAAGAAATTAATTATGATCATATGGTCCCATAAACTAAAATAATAATCTTTAATTGACTAGTTATGGGCACATTTACTTAAAGTGATCTTACACGTTTAAATTAAGGGCAAAATATCGGCATTTGATATAAATAGCTAAAGAATGTGTACGTACCGATAAAACTGCGATCTGATATTTAAAAAAGAAGAAACAGTAATGTAAAAAAAAGACGTTAAATTCAAAGAACATTTACTATTGGAACTGAGAAATATTGAAATTATAAAACACACGTTAGTTAAAAACTTATACTCTTAAAAATATGGCGGGGGTGTTCTTGGCAAGAATCTATTTTTCGAATCCACTCATATTGTTCCTAGAATTTTGATTATAAACTTGATTTTGGCACTACAAAATAAACCTGCCCAATACTGATTGGCTGACCCTAACTAGTTATTTCTTCCGTAGATCTTTTTATATTTCCTTAAAAATTGTGATGTTTCTTTTATATTTTGACAGAATACCTTATTTCGTAGCTAAAAATCTTCCGCTCAAAGGTGGAAAATTTCAAGCTGAATGCGAAGATTTTCATTTCAAACAAAGAAAAAAGAACATGCAAATGATTTCCGAGCTATTTCTGCAGAAAAATCCAATACTATTATAACTAGCATTTAAAGTAACGGAGCTTATGCAAATACCTTTGTCACTCTCGACAGCATAATATACTTAGCAAATGGTCATGGAAACGGAAAATGAGCATAGTTACAGAGAAAAAGAAACGTTGTGGAAAGAAGAAAAAGTCTCGCTTTATATCTCACTGTAAGTTGCTAGTTTTTTTTTTCTGCTAACTAGTTGAAGATAATTAGATCTACCCTTATAAATTAACGTAGCCATTCGGGACAACAAATAAAACATTAAAAACATATACCCATGAAAGAGTCCAATTTTATGTTCTTTTGTGTTGGGATGTCACACGTAAATTAGTGACTGTGCTCCGACTTGTTTTCTTTTAGCGATTTAAAGCATTAAAATTGAGATAAATGCATTATGAACTCCCTAGGCTCATGGCATGCAACGAAATTGTTCACGTGTCTTACTATGTGATAATAAAAATTATTTTAAACTTTTTTATTTGAATTTCTTTTCTCTGATGTTTTAAATATGTTTCACATGCGTTTTAATTTTTACAAGATAATTTGTTACAGATTTAATGAACTTGAGTAGTATGGACCCAGTACTTTCTCTAACTATCATGTAAGCGACATTAAATACATTGGTCAAATCATGTGAATAGGCATCCTTACACCCAATTGAACTTATCGAAAATGGATAAATCCAGAAAAAATTCTGCTTGTACACTTTGAAACATCAGTGGAAATTACGAATTTTTGATTTTTTTTATGCGAAAAATGTTTTCGTTTAAATTTATTTAGATACCTTAACGCTATAATATACATCTTTTGCTGATGTATAAATTGCGGAAATTTTTGTAAAGTTCGGTAAAAAAGTCTTTTATATAAACTGTTCATGCAGCGATTTCAATAATAATAATGGAGAATCTACACTGTTTCTCACTTGGGTAGCATATATTATGCAACACATTAATATTGGCAAATATTGGCGATAATCAGAACTTAGTTCGGCAACCCCCAATCCACCCCATCTCCAGAACGGGGCAAATATAGGGTGTTTGCTCATCCATCACGCTCTCGTAGGCAGAGAGGGGAGTGAAAATAGTGGGGACCAGAAGGGGGAGTCAGTATTCTCCCCATGGAGTCAAATGGCCAATCTAAATCCCGTGGCATTGTAGAATAAAATGCATTCATCATTATAGAGGTTTCTCAATAGAGATCCAGAATTGGGCATCACTCGGTTACACCATCTGCTCTTAGAGAGCCTTTAGAAACAAGATCCTCCTAAAGTGGAGTGGTCTCGATTCAAGTGGATGTCGTGTAAACTCCCTTGATGGCTTTCAAGCAGGTTCGACACCGAGCATCACTCTTTAGGCCCTGGGCTTTTGGGGATAATCATCCATTGAAACAACAAAAGGATGAAACTGTTTCTCATCTGGCCTCGTTACAGGAGCGTCCTGAGCTGAATGAGTTATTAAAAGACAATTACAGGCATGAAAATGCCAATCAGCAAAGCTCAAATGTAGATCAAGGACCTGCTTTTAATGTCCAAAAAGATTTTACCATACCGTCTGCGTTTAAAGCAACTTCTGTGCATTCAAGAAATTCCTTACCCATATCAGAACAAACAGTTGACTTTCAAACTACTATTATAAACTCATCACCGGTGTTAAATTTATTGCCTGATATATCTTCTTTACCTCATATGCCACCTCCTGAGCCGTCTTTGCTTCATCCAGGATTGGACAGGAAAGCTAACACTCATATTCCTTGCCCGTGGGAACTACCTACAGAACTATCATTCCCAGTGACTTCAAACATATCTCAGTTATTAGAACCACCAAGCACTTCAAAATGGAAAACGAAAAAACAGAGGCCGAAACGATTTCAGTGCCCTCATTGCCAAGTCTCCTTCAGCAATAATGGACAGTTACGGGGACACATTAGGATCCATACAGGTAATATGTGTTCGGAATTTATCTCAAGTCATCTTTTATAGTATAATGTATTTCACATTTTTACTATCTTACAATCAAAGCTGAAGAGTAGATGGTTTTATCGAAGCTGAAGCTTTGATGTTTCTGTAACTTCTTTCGAGTTTATTGAATATGAGTTGGTTAAAAATAAGGTTTGAAGGGGAAAGAAAGAAGAAAAGATTTTACATACGAGAACCAAAGATATTCATTTTTGACGCATTTGTTTGGTTTAAAGCAAACAAGATGAGTAAATTAAAAATGAAGTCGGGATCAAATGGATCTATAAATAAGGATAAAAATAAAACCTCTATGAGATCTAAGTAAAAATGTAGGTTTTTACTTCAAGAATTTCCTGTATCATCTACTACCTAAGCTATTTTCTTTTCCTGAAAAATGTGTATAGAATTGATTTTTTTTTCTTATGGATTATCGGTCTCCTCAAATTCTTCTTGTGCGTAAGATTTTAATATAAAAGCCCTCGTTTTTTAATCCTTCCTGTGTTTTTATTTTTATTTATTTATTCATTTTTTGCATGTTTGCTGAAATAGTTTGACTAAGCAAAATTATCTAATGCATCACTTTTAGCAGAGGGAGTGCATATATGTTAGGAATACACTTTCTCTAGTAAATTTTTAACGGGAATGGGCGCTCTTTACAAAATCTGAAACTAAGTATATTATATGTGTTACTAGTTGGTTTTTTGTTTCGTAACAAATTACCTAGCAAAATACAGTTTTTTTAAAAATAATATATGAATTAAAACTAACCGCCAGTGCTTCCCATTAGTGAGAAATCATATGAACTCTTATCTCTCTACAAATATTTATGGTTGTTAATTAATATTTAACTCAAATGCGAGCAATTTCATTAGAAACGAGTAATCTAGGACCGAAGATTTAAAGGAAAGAACTTGCTTAATAAACTAAGTAGAAAATCCTTGCGATTAAGAAATAAATTAATCCAAACTGAAAAAAATCTGCACAACCGCTCTGTATTTGCACGTGAAAGTATACTCAAAAACTAATATCATACCTAACAGCTGGGCAGCATTAATGCCATAAGCCTTTGAAAATGAGCATAAAAAATACAATATAATTTTAAATTGATTCAAAATTAATCTAACCGCAACTGAAGCAGGAAATATGCATAGGCTAAATTGTAATGCGCACAATTTGTGCTTCTTTTCTACAGCAGGTGTAGTATAACACAAAAATGAGAACTGAAATGTTGTATGCAAAATGCCTAGCTCATAAGGCTCGCTTTTTAAATGTTGTAAATCATAAACTCATAGTGGGCTAGGAAAAATATTTAAAAAATAAATTAAAGAATTGGGGAATAGTTAAAAAAACCCTTTTCTTCAAAATGTTCACATGCCCTCAACAAAAACCGTGTTAAACATTGCATAAATTATAATTTATAGGTGTATTACGTTATTTAAATTATTTAATACAATGAAAAAAATGTACCTTCGCAATAAGTGAATCATCTTCAAATTTTGCAATTTATTATAAAATATGCATTTAGCATTCACGTCTTCTAAAATTACTTATTTCTCTGCTCCCCCACCCCCCCCCCAAAAAAAAAACTTTACTCAAAATAAGCACAGAATGTCTTATAAATGTGTGTAATATATATTTTTTTTAATGTCGAACAGTAAGTTTCCCGGGCACTAGAACATATATTAATTTGTTTGCATCATAAGCACACATACGTGCGCATTTTGCCTGGGATCTGTCACCAGAGCGCATGTAAGCGCGTTCTTCTTAGGTTATTTTCATAAAAAAACCCGTCAAAAATAAAGTTTGGTGATAAAAACGAATTTTACACTTTTCTGCGTAATGCAAATAGGTTGATTCAAAAAAAAAAAAAAAAAAGATTATTTACAAGCAAATATTTATTTTTAAGTACACGGTTGGACATCCTTGAGTCAAACATTCATATAAATTAGACTTTACACATAAACAGAAACTTTTGACTGCAATGAAAAATACGAGCTACTAGTTTAATTTCATTAATTTTGAATTTTTATAATAGGAGTTCATAAACTGTATTTGTGCCTTTAATTCGTACTTCTATAGTCCCTTGAAAGAATCCTTACGTCAAACTTCGATATAAATTAGAATTAACGAGAACACTAAAACTTTTTTACAGCAAAGAAAAGATGCGTTTTGATTTAAGTTGTCATTTATTCAACTTTGAATTTTGAATTTTTTTTGTTTTAAACACCCATGAAACATTTGAACCTTTAACACGTATACGTGACGTGTTAAAGGTTCAAATATTTCCCCCTTGGTTTGTTCGAAGGATACTGAATCAAATAATGATATAAATAAGAATTTTTGTGTTTAACATAATTTTCCTTTAATAACAGAATACAAAATATGTTTATTTTCTATTTGATTCATTTCTCTTTGAATTCTAAGATATCTTATAACTTACATTCATAAAACGTTAGCGTCGTTAACGCTCATCCCATTATGGCCATTATGGGGCTACATATATGTCCGACAAACTCAAATTTATTTTTACAATTATCAAATACAAATAATTTATGATATTTTCTCACTGTATTGGGACATTAGAGTCCTAATATTAGCAAATAAAAGAAAAGTTATTGCTTAAAAAAAAATTTATTTATTTTTTTAGAAAATCCCACGAACTTTAATATTATACCTTATAGCTTAGAGTCTTCACAAAGGGTTATTCTTATTTCTTTCAAAAAGTTTATAACATCATAAAATGAAAAAAAATAAACAAATATGTGATATGTATAGTTTAAACTATTCAATACAAGGCCAAATATATGCACTGTGACTCACTTAAAAAATCGTTGGTTTCTGAAATTTCCTGCAATGTACAAGTGCTTCTTTACTACTCATTCCTGTTTGATTCAGGTATTTTGATGAACTATGATTTTTTTTAGAGAAAATACCAAAATCAGTAGCACGGTAATGCATATGTATTTAAAATACATTTTTGATTTTTCTTTTTGGCGCGAAATTATGATATGCTTTTTCATTTTATCTCTCTACAAAGTAAAATATTTAATGAACACCCAAAAAGATGTTGCGTAAAAGCTCCCTTAACACAACAAAATGTAAGAAATTGCTGTGATTACCTTTACCCTTTTGATACAAAAATCAATACTACCCTATTACATTTAAATCCGAGTATGAATAAGCTGGTACAAAGTCTTGCTTTCGGAAGGTTTTTATAGCATGCTAAAATAATATTCCGTCGCTCTCCTAATTAAATTTTTTATTAAATAGAAAAACTGTTTATCCGAAATTTCCTTAGCTTTCCTATATATATATACGCGAAAATTGTAATTTTGCGATGAATGATTTTACTTGAATTGTAATTAAAAAAATCGGTATTCGCTACTCAAATTTTATTTTGAATATCTAGAGCTTTTGCTGCGTATGATGCTCAGCTGGTAAAAACACATCTTATTTTTTCTATTCAAACTATATTTTATTGCTATTTACTCTATGTTCTGAAATATTCTAATGGGTTGAATTTAAAAATCTACTTTTAAATTTTCAGCCCTGAGTTTTTATATAGTTTCGAATTTGATATAATTTTGTCGGTTAACAAAGCATACGAAATGCATAAATTTCAGAATTGCTTTCGGTTTCACAAAAAATGTGTAAAGAGTTAAGTAAAATTCTTTCTGGTGCACTATTAGAAAATGTTATGAAAAACTTGTTGAAAGTTGTACTGAGGTTGAAAGTATCTACTTTCTCAATTTTTTACGTATGAAAAAGAGGAAACGTTTTATGCATGCATTTTTTATTGCAAATATATTTTTGCGCGGGATTTTTTGCTAGTTTATCACAGTTTACTTCAGAAAAAAAGTATATTTAAATTTTCAATTAGATAATGAACTTATAACGAGATTAAACTTGAATATCTATTTATTTTGAAACACTGCATTGAATTATTCAAAATCCATTCATGATGAAATGCGTTTGTTATTTTTATTATAAAACACATTCAATTGCATTACGTATATTTTTGTTTAACCAAAATGCATGAATTTCTACTAATAAAAATGTTGTCTTTCATCAAAAATAAATAAATAAATAAATGAAAATAAGAGAAAACAAAAATGTTTTTAAGTTAAATAAAAATAAAATAATCGAAAGAAAACATTTCATTCGTAAAGAGAAAGAGAAAGAGAGGGGGGGGGGAGAAGAAGAAGATAGCATTTCTTTCTAAGCTGATAGAATTAAAAGATATGTCAATAAATCATCTTATTGTTTTTCTTGATGCTCAAAACAGGCAGTAAATAATTTTCATCATTCAAATGGCATAATCATTCACAATAAAATATTTTTATTCCCATCGCCAGGTTAGAGTAATTTTAAAAAGACGATTTTTTCCTTTTTAAATCACAGAAAAGGGAAGAAATTTGTTTCATATTTTATGAATTACTTAAACTGCTTTTTCGATGCGAAATTCAATGCATTCCAGCATATTTAAATTTTTGCTATTTCTCTTTATCACTTATTTTCTATTTAATAAGAACGGCGGAAAATCATTCATCCTCAGTTTCCAGTTCCTTTGTACATTTTTTACCACAGAGAAGCGTTTTCAATTTTACTCCACAAATCCATTTCCAAGCATTTCATTTTCATGTTTCATCGTTCGGAATTTTACTTTATCGCGAACGAACGAATGTTTAAGAAAAAGAAAACGTTGGAATGCAATCTTATCTTTTTTTTATTTTCTTCTCTGAATTCCGTTTCTCTTTTTTTTTTTTTTGTTACTCGTGACAACTATTTTTAATTCTCGTAATTGAGCTTCATTCTTAATTTTGTCAGAAGGATTGTTGAGTCTGTTTTAGCTCATCGCATCTGTAAACTTCGAAAGAGAATGTGTATGTATGTATTTTACAAAAATACATTTCTATTTTCTTTTTATTAAATGCTTCTAGAGTGTTTATTTTCTTTTAATTTTTATTTGATGTCATTTTTTTTTTATTATTTTACTGCTTTTGTTATTGGTTTGGATTTAAAAAAAAAAAAAAAAAAACCTTTTTCCTACAGTAGTTTATTTTGTCATTGTGCATTTTTTTAGAGATCCTATTGCTAAAAGAAATTAAACAGAGATTTTTTAAAATAGTTTTCTGTTGTAGTAAATGATATCTGTTGTTGTTGACGTGTCTATCGTGAATAAACACTACGGATGAGAATATGTGTTTGTGTATTTGGGAAAAATACATTTCTACTTTCTTCTCGTTAAATGCTTCTAGCTTGTTTGCTTAAATTTTAGCTTGATGTTTTGTTATTATTTTCTTTTTCTGCTTCTGCTACTGGTTTAAATCTCTTTTTTCCGACTGTGAATTTTATTACTCTTAATTTGTTTAAAGATCATATTGCTAAAAGGAATGAAACAGTTGTTTGTTGACGTGTCCATAGAGAATAACCATTACGGAAATATTGAGCGTCAATTCCTGAAGAGGTCGGATTGCTTTATTTATTCACAGATAAGACATTACAAGAAAGATATAAAGTACAAAGATAGGATATAAGCCTCAGGGGAGTAATTGGAATCGAGCTCACTACCTCCGACTTATGATCTATCTGTTTAATACCTGTTTTTGGAAAAACTCGTACTCTTTGAGTAGCCATAATTTTTTCATTCTAAATCGAAACAAAAAGGTACCTTTTCTTTTTCCGAACGATTACTAAGAATTTTTTGAGAAAACAAAAGCCAATCAACTTAGGAAATGTCAAAACATATCTTACGTCTTCATTTTTGAATTGTTTAATTACTTGTTCTATAAAATATATTATTTTTAAAACATCCCAGAAGCATTAAGGTTCTTTTTTAAAACTGCATGTTTTAAAACTGTATTAAAAATTTCCCCCTTTTTTACAGAACAATGCCTTTCTTTATAATTGAAACTTCCTTCATAAACATTATAACCAGTAGAACATATTTTTTGCCAAAAAACTATCCCACAAATTAATCGTCAAAATTATAATGATTTAAACATTTCAAACAACAAATTTAGTATTTACAATCGACCCTTGTCATTTGTAGTCTGTTAATTATAAGTGAATAATCTCAGATGTTTTTCAATATTAACAAGCAAACAGTTAAAATAGCTATCAAATTTTAATAAGCTTTTTAGCACTCTCCAAAAAGAATTAAACACTATCTAATATTAATAGTTTATTGCAGTAAATAACCTCCTATGCATATAATTTAATGTATTTTTTTTAACGGAACATAAAATTTAGTAGAAAACAGCTTTTTTAGCGTATTGATTGTTACTAGGTAGCATAATTTTTTCAGTAAATCAGATTTTCTTATTTAGTGCTATAGTGTGAAAAAGTATAAAATAAACGTGTAGTTATGATTTTCACAATTATAAATCAAATTGAAATGTAAGAATATCGATATGAATTGGGCTTCGTCACAAATGAACTTATTTTGCATGTGATTTATTTTTAAACGGCTAAAATTGTTTTAAAGTTTCGGCACGTTGGAAAATAATTAGCAACATTGAAAAAAATAATATTTCAATCATTAAGATGGTTAGTAGGAAAGCTAAAAAATGCCTTCGGAAGACACAGGTGTAAATCATTTTTATAAAAGAAACACCCATTTATAATTATGCTTTTAGTTATTATTAATTAAATTTTATATTGAAATTCAAAGTTAAGTGTTGTCAAAGGTTAAATTTAAATAATGTTGAGTTAAAGGTTGAGTTCAAGTGAAGTTGAAGTTAAAAGTTCAACTAAATATGTTCAAAATTTCAAGGTTTATTCCACCAGTTTTAAATCACGGATCAGTAAGAATATATACTTTAAAACATAGTCGGAAAAGACCAAACGTGTCTCAAAGCATATTTTTCAAAATGCATTCCTCGCATCTTAGAAAAATTTAAAAATTCTTCGATATTTACAATGCTATTCCTGATGAATCAAATCATTTTTAAAGCTCCAGCCTCATGCCTGGTGATTTTTCTTGAATTTCTTTCTAGGACTTTTCTGTCCTAGTTTAATAGACCGAACTCCACCACAGAAAAGAAGCTTTAAAAACCCTCTGATCCCCGTTTATTCTACCCGTTTTAAATCATGAATCAGTAGGAATATTTATTTCAAAATGCATCACTCGCATCTTCGAAAAATTTAAAAATTCTTCGATATTTACAATGCTATTCTTGATGAATCAAATCATTGTTAAAGCTCCAGCCTCACGCCTGGTGACTTTTCTGTCCTAGTTTAATAGACCGAACTCCACCACAGAAAAGAGGCTTTAAAAACCCTCTGATCCCCGGTTTAAGGGTTTTTGTGGACGATTAGACTAACTCCACAATGGAAGCTTTGGTCAATGGAAGAATTGACCAGAAGAAAACTTTGTTGCAGCATGCTGAGGGCTTTGAGTGGCTTTTCAGAATCTTTTGTGGCAGCAGAGGCGTGAAAGCAATGAGGGAGTCTCCAGTGGGCTTAAAATCGCAGGCAATCTTGGGGGCACGGTTGGAATTCAAGAGGGGATAAAGAGTGAGCGAAACTACAATTGCTATGGAGAAGAATTATGTTTTCTCTGTACCACTTCGGTCCGTAAGTGTGGATATTTTGTTGACTTCAGTTGGAAAATCTATTTGCTGTCATGACATCTTTAGGAAGATAGATATCAAGTATTCTTTACACAGAAATATGCTTACTTTATGTGCATATATATATATATATATATATATATATATGTGTGTGTGTGTGTATATATTAGAGCAACAACCAAATTAATTACATTCTTTCTTCCGACATCACTGAAATGTTTTTTAATCAACTGTACTTAAATGCACTCTAAGGGATAAACTTAATTTAAAACATTACCAAAAATTTATACCGCACTTGTTTACTTAAAACAGTTTGCTTGAGTCTTCAAGCTGTAAAGAAATAAAAAATCAACTTTAATTCTACTTAAAGTGGCATGTTTGTGGTTTATTCAAAGGAAGATGTAAAATGTTTTCCATTTTTGTTAGGATTTCGATTTCTTTTCTCTCCCAGGTTAACGTTTTGCATCTTTCTCTATAAAAAGAGAAAGACTGGCTTATTCTTTTGAGAGGAGAATTGAGGGATTCAGAATTTTTCTCTTTCTTCCAGATAAAATCATTCCCGTGTTCTTATTTATAGATAACTTAATCTCTTTCTTCTCTCTTCCAAAAGAGGCAACGTATTTCTTTAAATGCTTACACCGCGATTTTCTGTACTTTATCGAATTTGTAGAGGTTAAATTAGATTTTTTAAAAACTATTTCAGAAAACATGGTCTTTAATGGTATCACCTTGAAAATTCTTTCTTTTAAATATATATTTTATTGTTAACAATACACATAGATGTGATGGCTAACAATTTAAAATTATTAAAACGTCAAATCATTTTTTCTTTACGTTGACGCTAACAGTGAAATAAATCCTTAGATTTTAAAGCTACTGTTGAGTCTCGTTTTAGCAAAATTCAGGGGACCAGCGAAATCATTCCATTGTAACGAAATTTCTTTGCACGGATATTACAGATGCTGACATTGTTACTGAGTAAGTTAAGGATTGCCAAAGTCTTCGCAAAAACGAGATTTTCGCAGTAATGGACCTCGCTAAAACGAGATTTGGCTGTATAGCAATTTGGTACTGTTAGGTCTTTAAACAATCATGTATACAGGGTAAGCAAAAAAGGTTTTAACAAAATGTTATGGTACCCATGTTCTTATTTTATTCCTACTCTTTCTTCTTTCTTTTAAAATGTAATTCGATCCTTTGAGATCCGTTTGTTGAAACTGGTTCATTTTGACCAATTTGGTAAAACTTATGGCTTACGTAACTACCTTTATCTTTTTTTTGTATATTGAGACACAAAATGTTTATTATCTTATTGAACGACCAAATCCAGAATGTTTTGCTCTAAATTTGAGTTGTTTAGTTTTTACCCCTAAAGGTGAAGGCGCGGCACACAGAAAAAAAAACCAGAAAAAAATACATTTTTTGTAAAAAAAAAAATTCACATTTTGCCTCAAAGGACTCAACTGTTTTGTTAAGACAAAGAATAGAGAATGACATTGGCAAAAAAAATATTTCAACATGTTGTTGGCAGAGGAAGTTATGACCGTTTGAATATCGGTTAAATATGACATTTTTCATATTTCGGCCTTACGCAACTAAAAGCACGTTGAACTTTCCTCTGTTGTTTATACATTATTTTAAAGTGCTTACACTGGTCTTTCAAACGACACTACTTTTGCCGTGCCAACGGAAATGTACAAGCTGTTTTTGGACCTCAAAAACGCTAAAAAACATCAAAAATGCCTTGTTTTGAGGGCCTTCACTGACCTTACGGCAACAACTTACTACAAATTTAACATTCATTTTGTAAAGTTTGAACCTTCTATATTCCATATACAATAAGAAAATTGGAGTTAAACAGTTCCTGGTAAGAGTTTTGGCTCACAGCAACTTCCATGTCTTGAAAATCCGCTTAATTTTTGATGCCGCACCTTCACCTTTAGGGATCCATAAAAACTAAACAACTCAAATTTAGAGCAAAACATTCTGGATTTGGTCTTTCAATAAGATAATAAACATTTGGTAATTTTTTTGAAAAAATCTGAGAGGTCATGAATCACAGGCGTGACACTCTCTCAGATTCTTGCTCTTAACTCAATAGTCAATATGCATCTAACTATTAATGTATTTTTTAACTTTATTTTACTTACCGTATTTTTCGGCGCATAAGGCCGTCTTATAAGGCATAAATTTAAGATTAATTAAAATTGGGGGATTTAACTTAAAATTGGGTGCGTCTTTTACGCCGAAAAATGCGGTAAGTATATTTTCATTATGCGCTTTTCCGGGAAATATAGTAGCATTTATTAATGCACAAATCTTTCATGATGATTGATATGGTATTGTTTTTGTTATTTCTTTTGAAATAGAATAGATGTTGCAAAAAATATTCTTTTATCAAGTTGAGTTTTATCTTGATGATAAATATACCATTTGTGGTATATATTTGAAGCTGTTTTCAAAATCTTAGCTTGAGTTATTATCCAATATTTGATTACCGTACATGCTTGAACTTGTGAATAGATCTATTCCTTAATTTGGTGGAAATCTTGAAAAAAAAAATATTTAGCTGCAGAAATTGAACCATATTTCGCATTAGTCCCCCCTTCCCCCCAAATTATGATGGATCATCGCTTTTAGGTACACTGCAAAAAATGAATGTTGTTTTTACAGTATAATACAGCTAATTTTATGGCAATAAACTGTAATAATGGCTCAATTCACAGTAATGAACTGTCAAATCGCTCATTTTACTGTACTAAACTGTAAAATTGCTCTTTTACAGTAATAACTGTAAAATTGCTCATTTTACAGTAATAACTGTAAAATTGCTCATTTTACAGTAATAACTGTAAAATTGCTCATTTTACAGTTTATTTCCGTGCATTTTACAGTTTTGAACTGGAACCTCTGATGCTAGTATTACACTGTTGTTTTTACAGTATAATACTGCTACATTTTACTGCAATAAACTGTAAAATTTCGAACTTTACAGTTTTTAAATTGAAACCTCGGTTGCCAGTATTGTACTGTAAAAACAACAGTTCATTTTTTGCAGTGTATAGAATTCGACTATATATGCAATACTGACAGAGAAACAATGTCAGATTTTTGATCAGTTGAGTTTTATGATCAAACATTTTTCAAGCAAATATTACATTTTCCCTACGTTCCGGTGATAAATTAAACTTTTCTAAAAGAAACAATTAAATTTATGAATTCTTGGATTCCAAGATTTGAATCATCACGATTTAGAAAATTCTTATTATTTTTTTACTGACTCATATAAAAGTTGACCTCGCATTTCTAACTCCCAAATTTTGCCAAAAATGCTCCTACTTATTCACGAGTATATACTGTAAAATTCAAATATATAACACGATTGTCAGTTGTAATTTGGCTACTATGCAAACATACGGAGCTAATTTAAATGTCACTTGTTATCTGTACAGCTTCACGTAATTTGTTTTTACGGTATTAGATTGACGTAAAAGTGAAAATGTGTGGAATTAGTTTTAACAACAGTTGGTTGCTGTGAAAATGAATGCAATTAATTGACATTTCATGCGGCGTTTAAATGTGCACCCCACAAATGAAATAAAAATAAACAAACAAGGCTTTTGTCATGTATTATGATTGTGCATTGGGTGTGTAGCTAGCTCCGTTGTGCACTGAGATAGGGGAAAATGCTCTAGTATTTAGAATAATTCAATATTCAATAGCAGAGAAAATTTCGAAGGGCACTACCAACACAAAAGTTTTAATCAAAATAGATCGCAATAAGCGAATAAGCAAATGAAACATTAAATTAAAATAAAATTTTGCATAAACATGTGTCTGAATTGCGTGTCACCTATATGCTGAGTATAGAAGGAATTTGAAAATGCTCTCCATACTTATAACTTAGGAAACAAGTGTACTCATCTTTCATTTTTTCGTAGTAATGGAATTCAAGCAATTTAGTACACTGCAAGAAATGAACTGCTCTTTTTACAATATAATACTGGCAGCCGAAATTCCAATTTAAAACTGTAAAATGTGCAGTAATAATCTGTAAAACTAGTAATTTTAGTTTCTTACTGTAAAGCTAGAAATTTTACGGTTTACTGCCGTAAAATTTAGCTGTATTATACTGTAGAAAGAACAGTGTAATACTGGCAGCAGAGGTTTCAGTTTAAAACTGTAAAATGCACGGTAATAAACTGTAAAATTAGCAACTTCGCAGTTTATTACTTTAAAATTAGCACTTTTACAGTTTAATGCTGTAAAAGTAGAAATTTTACAGTTTATTACAGTAAAATTAGCTGTATTATACTGTAAAAACAACATCCATTTCTTACAGTTTAGAAATTAAACCAGGACTGAACATTTATTTCGTTTAAACGGATATTTCGTTGTATGGACATTCATTATAACGGGATCTAACTGTGTTTAAAATTTTAAAGCCAAAGTTTTAAATTTCGGGAATCAGGTGCAAATATATGCTTAGAAATGCCACCTCCGCGTGGACATGGATTGAGCAATATATTTCACTTTTCCAAAATAAATGTCCTTCCTCTAAATAATGGCAAGGAGTATTTTCACGAATTAAAGGGAAAAAGCTATCAATGAAACTGCGGTAACTCGACACGCGGATAACTAGACAACCTCAGTAAGTCGTTTATTTTTCCAGTGGTTGGTCCAATGTTAATTTCAATGGGTGCAAACCTCTCTAACTTGACTCACATTTACAGGAAAGACCGACGTCCACTCGAAATCGCAGTTCGCATTTTTCGACCGATATTCTTTCCTAGTGACAATTTCTGAGAAGTCTGCTGCTTATGGGTCCGTCAATTCATTGTTTTAAAAAAGTTTGCTTTTTATTCTTTGGCAAGGAGCTCTGATCTCTTTACAAGAATTATATATTTATTCCTAATAAGGTCTGCAAGTTCGTCCTATTAATTTCGTTATGTGTTTTTCAAACAAGAAGAAAAAAGAAAAATTAAAAATCATTTATTGAAATTCTTTTTTATAACATTGATGGCAAGCACTAGTAAATAAGCAATACAGAAAACTCTACAATAGTTGAAATAGCATAACCTCGGTGAATTGATTCACTGCAAAAAATGAAGTTGTTGTTTTTACAGTATAATACTGAAAGCAGAGGTTTCAGTTTAAAACTGTAAAACTAGCAATTTTAGAGTTTATTAGTGTAAAATTAGCAATGTTACAGTTAATTAACATAAAATTAGTGGTATTGTACTGTAAAAACAACAGTGTAATACTGACAATAGAGGTTCCAGTTTAAAAGTGCAAAATACACATTAATGAACTGTAAATTAGGAATTTTACAGTTTATTACTGTAAACTAGAAATTTTACAGTCAATTACTGTAAACTAGCAATTTTACAGTTAATCACTGTAAAATAGCAATTTTACAGTTTACTACTGTAAAATTAGAAGTTTTACAGATTATTACAGTAAAACTACTGTAAAATTAGCTTTATTACACAGTAAAAACGACATTCACGTTTTACTGTGCACCCGCTTAGCTCAACATATTTTCTTGGTCCCCTGGGATGTCGAATTACCGAGGTGCCACTGTCCTATATAATTCAACTTCGCAGAGATGGCCTATGACTCCTCCTTTTTTCAGGATTGTCCATTTTTAGGAAGGGGTGATACGCAGATGAAAATTAAGGAATGGGATTCACAATTGATGGGGGAATTTGAATGGGTAGAAATTCTACCTATTTTAAGGAATGGATTCGTTTTCTCGTTTGATTGACACCGGCCATCTCGTCGCGGTTGAATTATATCTGACCAAGAGCAACCGTTTTTTCTAAACTATTGTTTCCTGTCTCTCCTAGGTGAACGGCCGTTCGCATGCGAGCACCCCGGCTGCGCTAAGACGTTCACGCGGAACGAGGAGCTGACGCGTCACAAGCGGATCCACACGGGCGTCCGACCGCACTCGTGCGTCTTGTGCGGGAAGAGGTTCGGACGGAAGGACCACCTCAAGAAGCATGTCAAAACCCATCAACGTGCCAGCCTCGTACGCTTGCCCATCACAGCCTTCCATGGACTCACCTATTTCGACTGTGTACCTTGGTTCTGAATGATTTATTTCTAGTCAATTTATAAAGACTTACTACATTTTCAAAAAAAATGACGCACTGCAAAAAACGAACTGTTGTTCATACAGTATAATACTGGCTGCCGAGGTTCTAATTTAAAACTGAAAAATGCACAGTAAAAAATTGTAAAACTAGCAATTTTACAGTTTCTTATCGTATAGCAATTTTACTAAAATTTAGCTGTATTATACTGTAGAAACAGCAGTATAATACTGGCAGTAGAGGTTCCAGTTTAAAAAACTGTAAAATGCATAGTAATAAATTGTAAAATTAGGAATTTTACAGTTTATTACAGTAAAATTAGCATTTTCACAGTTTAGTACAGTAAAATGAGCAATTTTACTGTTTACTACTGTAAAATTATCGACTTTTACAGGTTATTACTATAAAATTATCTGTATTATACTGTAAAAACAACATTCATTTTTTACAGTGCAGTGAAAACACATCGATACTGTAAACCTGTATTCGGTGCTAATTTGTACACATTTGACAGCTATACTTCCGTGCTAAGCACAAAGTGGTATCTGCAGCTGGACTCAAAATGAGGAATTGTTTTACGCTTCCATATACTTGATTCTGATGACACATTTTCAGAAGTTTCGTTTTTTAATATTTTGATTTCACGAACGACCATAAAACATTCCGTTCTGGTAAAATATGTTGCAAACAGTAACAATAACTCAATTTTTCTAAATGTGCAGACTTCCGTGCTTATTCCAGAAGTACAGCGGACATTTTTGTCCTTAGAGTTTATTGAATAAACGGCTAAATAATTTTTGCTACTCTTGAATTGGTAATTAAAAGCAGTAGCACTTCAAGCTAACGGAATACTGTAGATCAAGAAAATTGTCGTTTAGTTTTTGTCCAATTTCAACTGCTCAACTATTTCTAACGACGACACTTTTCTATCAGCGCAATTATTTTGTCAATAGTTTCGCTTTTGTAACTGGCTGAACACCGAGTGTTATTATTAACACTTCCAAACTACGTCTTATATTAATTTCTAAGAAATTCCATCATTTTTATTCCCGGATTTTTTTTCTCTTCTAAATTCTTTGAAAATAAAAAGTAAATTGCTGATGAAGTCCCCTCCCCCCCTAAAAAAAAGGTTCAAGTGAATTTATGTCGTTAAAAAGTAGTATTCAACATAAGCTACAAAAATTGAGAATGTTTAAAACAATATAAGGAATCTGAAAACATTTGTTAAACTAATTTTCCCTGGAAGGATCAATGTCCTCTATAAACATATCTGGTAGAGTAATGTGATCTATCATTCACTATTCTAGGAGTATAATGACGTCTGTAAAAGTCATTCATACAAAATAAATTTGAAAAAAATATTTAAAAAAAAAATCCAACTCCAAACTGTTGTTTCCTCCATTTCGTTTTATTTTTTACTTTTTTTGACATCGGTTATTGGATATTTTTCGGTGGCAAATTAGAAGCATGCATTTTTAAACATACGACCCTTCCGGCAAATTTAATATTGGATTTTTATGATAGAGAGGTTTGCTGACTTTCAGTTATATTTTTTTTCTTCTCATTTTCAAGTTGTAATTCACTGTATATATACATTATATAAAGGTCACTTACGATACATTTTCAAGCTAACCCTACCGTTTTTAAATTCATTTCCAATTTGTTTAGTTACTTTCCTACGAAAAGAGTCTCTAATTTTGAAATTTATTAATGTGAAATCTGCTATTTTTCTGGAAAAAAACAGACTTTTTGACATTCTTTAAGACTAAATGAAATATATGGATTTGTCCATTAACATTGTACAAAAGGTTACCTGTCATTAAATATGTACATATGTATAATTGCATGGATAACCTTAAGGACCTTATTGTACCAGTAGTACCGTAAAATGGGGTGTATAGGAACAGCGGGGTCAATCGGAACAAAACTTTCCAACCGTACAAAGAAATTCTTCATAAATATACTATTGTGTATTTTTCGCCATGAATTTTTTTTTTAGAAAGGTAAGATCATAGGAAGTAGGAAAAAAATACTTTTGTCAATCTAGCAACGCTACTGGCTTCTAAAGAGGGCTGCACGTTGAATGCTAGAAAACATCACATTTTCATAGACTGCAAAACTTCATATGCAAGAACAAACCTTCTTATATTTAAAAACTATGAGTGGTATGTTTCAATTATACATGTATCTGAACAACAGAATACCACATTAGAATTTACATTTTTTATAAATTGTGTCATAAAAGTGAAGAATTCTGAAAAATGCCATGGGAAAAAAATTTGCGGGGTGAATCGGAACACTTAGTTCTGTTGTTCCAATTCAAACTTATTTGAAGAAAATTGTTTGAAAAATCAAGATTCTAACCCCAATTCTTCTAATCAAGACAGGGACAAGGATTTATTACTGTTTATCCCTTCTCGTGAGCAACTAGATCTTAGAATGACAAAAGTTACAGATTTCAAAAGATTTTTTCTCCAGGAGACTTTTTTTTACTTAAAATAAAAGGGAGAAAGTCACATAGACTTTATGTAGTAAACGTCCAGCACACAGACAGTGATGAATAAGCGAAAAAATCTTTCAGGACAATCCCCGAAACCCAGAAATTTCAAAAAACTAAAGAAAAGGCAGAGTTCATCCCAGGAGATGTTATGAAAAAACTTAAGCCAAGTCACAATTGCTAGTTTTAAGGACAAGTACATATTTGTGGACTACATGAGTGACTTCCATTCATGTTAAATCTTTGCATTTCAATTCAAAAGCTTTTCTTAAAATTACTTTTCATTTTTCATAAGTTCAAAATTATTTTGAATTTTCACAAATTATAAACGTTTACTGGTACTGAAATTATACATTTACAATACATTGACAATAATTATCTGTTCTTATTCTCCCCCATCAATATTACTCATGTTTGTGAGACCTATTACAGATTAAATTGAAAAAAATAAAAATTTTAACAAGTGTTCCGATTGACCCCTATCAGCGGGGTGATTCGGAACACCCATAATTTGCTATATATATTAATAATAATTGCTCAAAATCTTTTGTATTTGCTTGGAATATCAAAAGTAAAGCAAGACCGAAGTTTTTACCCAAAAAATCAAATTAAAAAAAAATCTTTTAACTGCTTTTTTTACAATCAAAGCTGAAAAGTGTTCCGATTAAACCCCATTTTACGGTACACATTAATAAGAGCATTAAATAATTGAGATAATATCTATCGTGCTAATTCGGAATTGATACTGACTGTAATTTGATACACTATTTTTTTAAGAACAAGTTTATTCTTTTAGGCTGAATTGTAACTGAAATACAATTAGAAGAACCATTTTTACAGCCAGAAGGGGGGCGGTCTAAATCATGCAACTATGTTGGGAAAAAGTATAGCATGAACTATTAAACAAAAAGTTGTGAAGAACATCTTAAACTTTTTGAAGTAAGTCTCCTGTGAATGTATAACATGTTTTACAATGTAAGCCATTTCATGAGCTACTGATGCACTCTGTATTTTATAAGCATCTTAAAAGGAACTATTTTTCTTGACCCTTTTCCACAGTGTGCATTTATATCTGATTGACTTTCCAATAACCAAATTAAATCACTATAGCTATATTTTAGTGATTTTTTATTCTAAACTGGTGTACGGAAAGGTTCTTTTATGTGTACATAAAAATGAAAAGCGTGAATATTGAAAAATGCGTATATCCTTTGCACATGTATATAGAATATTTACAATATCAAAATGTACATTGATGTATATTATGTTAAAAAAGATTTAGGAGTCGATTTTTGTAATTCAATTTCGATTGTATATTCTATTTTTTGATCGCATTTTCGAAATGGTTGCTTGTACATTTTTTAAGTACTATACAAAAAGAGTCTTGTGATTGCAAATGTATATTTTTGAGCAATAAATTTATTTTATTCAAACTTTTGTTGTTGGTAATTGTTGGATATTTCAATAAACCACCCACGTTTTGATCATTTTCAGAAAATTATCTACTCTATGAATAACACTAGACATTATGATTGGGAAAAGGTTGGTATGTTAAGTTTTTTCTTTTTTATCTATCTTTACAAGCTACTTTTCTTAGGGCCGAATTCAAGTGAAACACCATTGCAATTGCTTCGAGGCGATCGCAATTGCAATCGCTACTGGAAGTCGAATTACGATAAAATAGCATCTCGTAGCGATTGTAACGTTTCACTTGAATCCAAATTTGGGAATCTGCGATTGCATTGGTGGGTTGCGATCGTCCGTGTTTCATTTGAATTCCGGCCTTAAAGTCAGTTATTCTACAATCAAGTAATTTAATAAGGCTCTTTTTCTTTAAGAATTATGAAATTAAGTTTCTAAAGAAAAATGTTTTTAACCATACTCTGCAAAAAATAAACTGCTGTTTTTAGGGTATAATACTGGCAACAGAGGTTCCAGTTTAAAATTAAAATGCACAGCAGTAAACTGTAAAACTAGTAATTTTACAGTTTATTAATGTAAATCAGCAATTTCAAAGTTTCTTACCACGATTTTACAGTTTATTACCTCAAAAAAAGCTGTATTATACTGTATACTTTATAGCAAGAGACAAAAATTACTAGTTTTACAGTTGATTACCGTGCATTTTACAGTTTTAAATTGGAACCTCGGCAGCCAGTATTATAATGTAAAAACAACGGTTCATTTTCTGCTGTGTAGTTAATTCCTACTTTGAAAATAACTACTTTGTATTGTATAATAACTACTTTGACTGCCGCACACTAGACCTTACCGAATGAAGTTTTTTTTTTTTTACGTGGAAAAATATTTTAAGGATTCATCCAGCTGTAAATTAATGAATAGTATAATTAAATACTACATTCCAACCTTTAATTAACCTAAAACTACTGCATAGAGAATTGCAAAGAAACCTATAATAACACAATTACATAGTTAAATTAATAATTTTCACTGAGTGGTTTTCTGAATTCACATTCAGTGTTCAACAATCTTAATAGTTAGTGTGTTAACTAGGAAGGTAAATGTTGTAAATTGCAATACCGTAATCTTCACTTGCCATAAAAGATGATTAAAATAGTTGATGCGTTGTCCAACTATCTATACTAGATGATTCATTTATGGTACACTTAGAATCTTATCAAGGACTGAATCGATAACAGCTTCCAAAATAAAATCATTTTTGTGTGTCGCTTTGTGACCTACTAAGTTTTCGCTAAATAAAAATGGCACATTTTTTGAGGATTTTTCTTTTTTTTTTTTGCCTTTTTATTTTTTTAAACTACAGCTGTTAAAATATTTTTACTGCGTTAAGAGAATTATATTATTTTACCTCTATGGGGGCAGGGATGGATTTGCTATGATGTCATCGACGTTCAGTTAAAAATCCCTAAGACCAAAACTCCAGTTTTGAGACATTGCCAATTAATGACTTCATATCGTTATAAAAAATAACAAATATCGTTTTAGGTTTTACAAACCTTTATCTCTTACAGTAAATTTATTCATGGGAATTTTGAAATGTATAATTGGTTTTCATTATCAAATTAGTAACTGTTGAGTCTATTAAGTGTAATTCATTGCAGCGATTCATAATTTTCATTTTCTTTCTTTCTTTTTCTTTTTCTTTTGAGAACTTTTGTGACTTTTGACAGCCTTAGCGACTTTAGTCTCTCGGCAGGTTTACAGATAATAAGGGCTAGACCTTTTATTTTTCTTCTTCGATTAAACATCCACTTCATCCACAAGATAGAGCTGTCTGTTTCATAACTTTCTGGTAAATTATTTGATGTAAAGGAAAAAAAAACACAAATAATATAAAAACATATGAATGTTTAAAAACCGGAGAAAATGTTGATATTTATGTTTACTTCAAGGTTTTGCTTCGGTTAATTTTATACTTATAAATTGGTTTCAATCTAAAAACATACATTATTAACTCAAATTTTGCTGCCCTTCAGAGTTTGCTCGAACTTTTGAAGCGTCTGGGTAATCATGTGCGTAGCTTTATGCTCGTTAACGGACATTTATTTCAAATGTGTATTTTTAAATATCAATCACATTAATATGTATACTTTTTTTTTATAGCTATAAGATTTTGTGGTATTAGTTTGTATTTATTATTGTAACTTATTACTGGTTTCATATTCATTGAAATATTAATCAACAATTAAAGCAGAGCTCTACAATTTATGTTCTTTTAATTGTAAGAGAGTAAATAATTACCTGCAGACACAGTAAGTTTTACCCTAAAATCCGAAAAAAAATAATAATAATAAAATTAATTGAAGTGCAATTTTCTAGTGCCAAAATCTTTTGTTTTTATGCATTGTTGAGGAGAGTGGTAATGAATAGGACATTTTATACTTTTATTTATATATATTTTTATTTATATTTATTTATATTTTTATTTTAATTTCAATATTTTTCATGTTAGAAAAAATTCTGATGTACTAAGTCTGACTCGGTGCCGTGAAATTGTAACCATTGACACTATGCATTAAGATTTTTTGCCCATCCGTGACAAGGTTTGGTCTTATTTGTTTAGGTTTTACAGCTTTTTTTTTCGACCTATATACTACTTTATATTTGGGCAAAAGTTTAAGTTTGAATATATTTAAATAAAGGGCGTTTTTATATTGCAAGAAATAAGCTCTAAAATTTTTATATACTTCAAATATTATTCTCGAAGATCGAAACAAATCTTTTATTTAAAAGAAATAAACGCATCTTGATTGTAAGTAAAAATACTTTTATTTTATAACTGTCAGTTTGACATCATTGCGTCCAGCATAAAGAATGATCAATTTTGAGCTGTATTAATACTAAGTAGTTAAAAATAATGCAATCTCAATCATCGGTTGAGACTTAGAGGAGTTCGGGATCGACAAGGGTAATTCTTTAGTACCGCACTTTGTGAGTCAAAGTTTCTGTAAAAATAAAGCTATTCATGATCTAACAATTTAGCTGCATGCTGTAATACTCTGATAAAAACTTTATTGAATTTTCAAACACAAATTCAGTAACCAAGACAAAATCCATGAAAAGGGAAAATAAAATTTATTAGCTGGTTAGATCAAAGGCTATCGAAAATTCCGTTTTTTTTTCCAACGATTTGTTGATATAAATATGATGCAATTACTGCATATTCCTTACATTTTTTTACGTTTTTGAAATTCTCATGGTTTTATTAGTTTATTTTTTTCCCTACAATTTGCCTCTTTCTCTCTTTTCGGGCTAGTTTATAGCCTTACTCTCATCTTTAAGCAGGAGGAAGTGTAGTAATGATTAGGAATGTACCTTAAAATGATTTAAAAAAATTTTCTCATAAATATAGTTAAAAATATTAAATATCCTGCAAAAAATGTAAGTATTTTGCAACGAAAAGCGTTTTAATCATGAATGTCCTCGAGTGCATGTTCATAAATATCCGGTCTTATACTCAAACATAAAGTTCGCTTCGAAAAAGTTTCTTTCTTAGTCAGAAAATACCCATTCTCAGTCGACTCAGTATTTCGTGGCTTAAGTAAGTTGTCCTCCTTTTCCTTCGACGGACATGGAGTCAAAGGCATTGTTAAGATTGTGTCGGCTCGTTTGACAACTCACTTGCTTTCTGTTCTGTCCATTGGAGCAGAGTTCACAGTTTTGCGCATTACTGGTCACCAACAAGCAAGTACAAGGTAACAGAATCGTAATAGGTCTATAATGGCTCGCGGGCTCTCCAGAAGTAGACCACAAGTATCTACTAACGAGACGTGCAGAGCTGGATGTCATTTATATCCACAACAACAAAGCGGCTTCTCCTTGTGATGACAACCGTGACAACTGGGCTGCCTGAGACTACCAGGGTCAGCATCCCACCCTTTTTCAAGTCGAGGTTCTAGTTCCCTGATCACTCACAATCAGGAGAGAAGTCCACCTGGCTGTAAACTGTGGACTCGGCGGACTGTCGAGCAGGAAGATCAGTCAAGCAAATCGATTAATAATACAGTCGATATTTCGGATAAAAGTGGGAACTGGTGCAGCTAAATGGCTGCGACTAATCGCGAAATTTTCAAATACTCCATTTTATGCTTTCCTACTCAAGCATTCCGGGAAAAATCTTCTGTATCTTAAGGATTTTCCCTTCTTTCTTAACCACTGTTATTCAACCAGAAAGTTAGCTTTGACGGGAATTTACCGCTAGATAGCTAAAGGAAACTGGTAGCTTTTAGATACATTTTCTTCAAGAAATAAAATGTAGAGATATATTGCTGGTAAACTGAAAACATAGAGTTTCTAAAGTATCAGTATTAAATTTTACTTTTGGGGGCAATTATTTTATTTTACTACTTTAAGAAATACTTGTAGATTTTTTATTAAACTATCAAGATAATTATACTAACGAAGAGTAATAACATTTTTCATTTTGATTAAAACCAAAATAATAAAACCTAAGGATTTTTTTCTGAAAATTCAATGTTTATAATTTTGATTTTATTTGTTATTTTGCACTCCTGTAATTTAAGGGGGGTGGGTGTCAATTGCCCCCCCTACTTTGAGAAATCAATGTATTTACATATAAGTGGGCGTAGTTTTTGTTGTTTTCTTGTGAAATTGTATTGTTTTTTTACATTTTGCCCCCCCCCCCCCCCAAACCTCAGGAAAAACTTGAAATGACGGGCCTGTTATTTTGTATAAATAAATATTTTTCTGAGTTTTATGAATCTCATATAACTGAACGTATTCTGAATATAGGTTAAAAATGTTTATTCTATTTCCCTCTTAATATAGTTTATGTTTTTAAAATGCAATGCTATATTGTTCAACTTTTAAAGTTTTTATTTAAAGTTTATATTAAAGGCTAGTTAATGTTTGAATTTTATCTAATTAAATCATTCAGAGAAGAATATAGAGTGTGTTCAAAGATTTATATGTTACTAGTAAGTACAGCCGAAACCAGTTCTCTAGATGAACATGACCATTTTTACAGAAAAATAAAACTAGTTATTGCTGCTGTGTCATAGTCGGAATTGCTATAAAGATATGAGATGCCATTGACTTGAGCGGCTCGACTTCTTTAACATATAACACAACAGACCGGCCACCTTGTCTAGTGGTCAGAGCAGTCTGCCACGGATGGTGTGGTCCCGGGTTCGAGTCCCGGCTTGGGCATGGATGTGCTTTCTCTCTCCTGTCCTTGTCCTTTCTTTGGGTGTGAATATGTTGTTGTGAAAGGTTGCATACCCTATAAACGGGTACCTATGGCATGCCTGTACTGTTGAAGTGGGACTTCACACCAAATAACGGTACAGTTGGAAAAGTGAAGCAGCGCACCCCAAATTGCTATCCTGGCTGGCACACGACGAAAAAAAAAAAACTGAAGAAATATTTGCAGCAGAAAGAGAGGAAATAGCTCCCAGTGCGCCTGTTGGAATTAAACCCACGACCTCCGAAAAGCGAAGCGAAGTTTTTACCTCACAGGTTGTGGATGAAATGAAAAAGAAAATTGAGTGAGAGTATATAAACTATTAATAATGAATAAATAATTAAATATTGAACATACACGCGAACTCAGGGAATGCAATTAAAACGGAATATCATTGCTTTTTGAATCTTTTATTCAAGATGTCACTGATTATTTTCGCCAAGTTTCTCCATCATCACAAGGTGGTAACGTTTCTGCTTCAAGTATTTCGAACCTGCGTAGAAATTCGTTTTTTGCGTCCCTTACTGTGCTTGAAGTTCAAAAATATTTCTTGAAAAAAAACATTGCTTGGCAAAACTTTTATCACATATTGATATGAAATATTGTTCCATCGAATTAAGATAAAAAAAGAAAATTGTGAACTTTACGTCAACAATTATTACTAGTTGACCTGTTCGAAGCATTCGCGCTTAACAGTGATAATTCAAAAATCTGGTTCTTCAAGGGAAATTTTTCGGAAAACAGCTAAACGTAAATTGTTTATTTATTTTTTGACGATAGAAAAAATTAAAAAAAATTAAATATACCTTTCTTTTGTAATTTTATGAAGTGTTCAGACCCCCCTCTTTCTCCCTTACGCATAAAAGGCAGAAAAAAACACCTTTAAGAAATATTATTTATGATCCTGTGATTTAAACCGTTAAAGCAAACGTTTTCCCTTCTGATTTTAATGGAAATATACAGCTGTAGTTCAGTATCTGGTAATGAATTTAAACTATACAGATTCTTGGAAATTTGGCTCAGAATTCATCTGAGGAAAAAAGTGTCATTTGAAAACGACATTCCTTGCCCATAGAGGAGGGTTTGATCCTACTGTCTTCACGTTATTAGCACGTCGTTATAAACCAACTTTTAACAGAGGCGGATACAGAAATAGTTTTTAGGAGGGGCACCGAAAAGTAAAAATCCCCCCCCCCACATATAACTTTTTATTTTGGAAAAAAGTCCTCTTGAGGTTATTTTAAAATGTTTTTAAAAAATCCAATAATTTTCCTTTAAAGCACGGAAATATTACATACTATTAATTTACTAAAATTTACTTTGAATGTGGTGGCAAAATATCGTTTTTAACAATTTAAGTCACTCAACTAATAAACTAGGGATGCACCAATAAGCAAATTGGCGATTACCGATTAATCGGCCGTTGATAATCGGCCACTAATAATTACGATGATTATGTTTAATACTACCAATTTCGCGATCACTGTTTTTTTACTTTCTTTTACAATTCCGATTAGGGAAATAGTAATTTATTTCTGAGAGAGATTTTTTTCTAATTTCCATTTTCTTAATTTTCTCATCAAAATTTTGTCCAACTTCTTAGCACCAATTTTCATATTATTGTCAATAACATTACATTAACACATTGTTTATTACGTTAATTAGACATGGAAATTAAAAAAAAAATAGGTAGAGTGCTTGGTCAACACTTCAATTTAAGAGTGCTTTTAATTGAAATTTTCGCCATTTAATTCAAGACTTTTATTTTTGGAAAATTAGAGGTTAAAAGCACTATGCCATGGAGAAAAGACGGCTCATGAAATGAGCGTATATATTAAATCGGCAAAATTTTGCCGATAATAATAATCGGCAAAGTGGGCGATTAATCGGAGCATCCCTACCATATGCGTATATAAAAGTAGAATTAAAGTTAAAAGTAGAAAAAAGCAGATGATTTCACAAGCTCTCCACTATTGTCCTGCAACTGTTCATAGGCGGACTTAGGCTGTGAATTCTGGTGGTGCAACAAACCGAGATCCCCCCCCCCCCCCCACGGAATTCCCGGGCAATCAAAATAAAAATTGTAGTTTTCCAATCAAGCTTTTTTTTGGCGCACGGAGCGTAAAATCAAAGTCAGTAATTTTCAGGAGAGGTTCTGTGGAAGTCCGGACTTTGAGAACCTCTGAAGCAAGGACGTATTTAGGGGGGGGCGGTCCGACCCCCCCACCCAAACCGGAGTTTTTTTATCTCAGTTCTCATCACTTATCTCAAAAAACCACAACCAAGGCAGAAGGTGCTTATTTCCTTTAAGTACTCTCATTAATTGAAAAGTTTTTAACTTCCAAGTCAATTCAGAACGCGAGAACCTCCAAATGTAATTCTGCAAATTTTCTGCAGTATCTTCAAATTAATGAAGAAATTTCACAGAAATCTGCAAAATTTCTGCAGATTTCATGTAGAAATTTGTTCAGAAGAATCAAATTTTCCTGCGAAAATGCCGAGTTTGAGTCGAATCAGCGTCATTTACGGGAAAATTAGATCTACCTCTAAGTAAAACCTGTGTAGAAAATTTACAGATTTTTTAACAAAATTTGACGATTTTATAATACTAAAAAACCATGTACGTAGATTATATCTATTTATGTATGTATGTCAGTATAACTGCTCCCGAACGCCAGTGAAATTATCATCGAACGAGATATCGATAAATTCGTAAATTTTTGGGCCTTGTGTTCGACTAATTTACATAATTTTGCGATTTTAATTAGCGGGCATAATCAATAAAATCTATAGATTATTATATAAGCCGTCTTTTTTCTTACACCGTTTTTTTCGAAATTTCGGATTCTGCTTCGCAAGTGGTCAATAATTTCTCCAATTAGTGCTTGTTCAAGCTTTTAAATGAAAAAATTAGAAAATAGGTAAGTTTGGAGATTCTATTTCGTATTGTAGAAAGAATTTTATAAACTTAAATAAAGAAAATTAATTCAATGTTCAATGTTTGAAAGTAAAACCTTGCAAATATTATCGTCCAGAGCATAGTTGGTTTGGAATTTTCTATGAAGTCTTGTTCAAATCGAACAAGGGTTTAGAATTACATTATAATAGAATTCATATAGCTATGCATTTGATTCTATAGATAGTGATTCAGTTAGTTGGGGAGGGGGGGGGCAATAAAATGAACATAAATATATACACATTTTTTTTTGAAATTCCTTACAAAGTTTAATATTTTATTGAAGTTTCATCCACATTTTTCCTAATAACTCCTGGAAAAGTATTTGTCTTCTGATTTTCTTTTATTGTTTTATTTATTAATTTACTACTGCAATTTTTCAATTAATTATACTTAATTTCGTTATCAATTTTAATTAATTAAATGCATTTTAAGTTAAACATTATATATTAATTATTATTATAGTTTTAATTGAATTAGTGTTAATGTAACAAATATTTAATACTTCTGATTTATCGTTTGTGACCTTGGACCCCCCCCCCCTAAACAAAGTTCTAGATACGTGCTTGCTATGAAGTATATAATACGTTGTATTTTTGGGTTTTCGTTCTAGTGAATAGGTGACTGCCTACGTTCGATGAACTTTTTTAAAAAAAATAATAATTTTGACAAAACATGTGAATGGTCAGCTTAAATGAGGTATCAAATGATGTTAAAAAGTAAAATTTGAATAATATATCAAGAAGTTTTTAAAATTTTGGAAAATTTGAGTGAAAAAGGAGCGAAAATCAATGTTTACGTGGTAGACCACTGACACAATTCTAACCAATAAAAACACAATTCCTTTATACTGCATACTTACTTAACCATTATCTACAATTGGAACTAAAAGTTTTAAAAAAATTTAAAAATTCTTTGAAATATGCTCAATTATGGCTAAAAAGAGCAAATTTACAATATTTTTAAAAAGTTTTTTGTGTTAACACAGCTAGTAAATGACCAAATTTTAACCAGGAATTAAGTTCTAGTAAAGAAACACAGTACATATGGTTCATAACACTATCACCAAATTTCATGGAAAAATTCCTACTAGTTTTTGAGTAAGGACTGCCAGCGTGAATCGAAATGAGGAAAAATATAGTTTTTCAGAAAACGCAATCAAAGATTTATTCATACAAAACAAGTAAGTTATACTAATTTATAAACCTTAAAACTTTTCACAAAGTTTTGTAAAACATTTATGCAGCTTATACTTCCTTAGATTTCACTTTTTATTAAATTTTCATTTTTATGACTCATTTTGCATCAAGTTACAGATGCTCGCTAAAATCTTAATTTTGCATTTCTTGGAAAGCCGTATGCATTTTCTCAAAACAGGATTTTTAATAGCTTTCCAGTAGTGCTGATAATGAAGAGAAGCAGTCATAATAAGATAATAAACAGTAAATAAGTATTTTCACATAAACATACAATTAAATATTTTTTCCTTGGATGATTTACGTAAAAAAAGGTGATTTTTCTAACATACTGAACAATTACGGAATTGTGTCAAAATATATTTATAATACAAAAGCATAATACACATGTATCCTTTCAAAATTCGCCACAATTGTAAGTCGGACCTTCCGCTTGTTCGTTTTTGTCTGATTTTGATTTTTTCGCAGCTCGTCTCTTCTTTCTGGCTATTTTTGTAGCTGGCAACGAGCAGCGTTTTGATTGTTCAACTCTAAATACATCAAATTCTAAGTAATTTTTTATGGTAACTGCATCAATTGTGACACCTATATTTTCAAATACAGGTATTAGTCCTAAAAAGCCAGAGTTAAAGAGCAAAACTGATAGATATCCACCAAGCTGCAAAGTTTTAAGTTCAACAAACACACGCTTCGGCAACAAGCTCCATAAAACATTGTTGAAGCTTTCGTTTGCATTCTGAGTCAATCCGTGCAAACATTTTTCAAGAAGATTTTGGTCGCAGAGGCTCATGTACACCGGTTTTATAATATTTACAATATAGTTCGGTAATCCAGGAGATATATCTGTGAAACGGGCTCCACCATTTGTTTTGGCTCTTTGGTATTTGCACCAACTGTCTGCTGTTTTTGGGCACTGTCCATGCATTGGATTAGTCCTGCTGGAGCAACAATGAAAGAATGCAGCAATAACTGCAGATTGCATGGCTTGCAAATTTCCTGTGTTGCTACGTATAGCAATTCCGTAGTAATTCTGCAGACGGTCAATGAATTTGTCGGTTAACTTTCCCTTGCCACCTAATCCTTTTTTGGTTTTCTTTAATTTTCGAAGTCTGTTGCCAACGCGTTTTTGCACATGTCCAATGCACTCTAGCTTTTGTACCGAATCTTTTCCGTAAGTGTCCTTCACTTCAAAAAACGCTTTACAATCTCCATCCCCAAAATACTGCACATATTTTAGATCGTGGTTTGCTAACGATCGCTGAAAAATTCTTTTTACACCTACAACTTCCATACTGCCAGACGATCCTGAGTGATTTGCACATAAATGTTCCTTCTCGCTTTTAGTTAGGCAAGAACGGCAGTATTGCGAGAGCATTTCAATGTCGAGAACTTTTCCAGTATCGACAGCAATTACTGAAACACAGCCATTCAGAGATGTGTGGCCACGACGTTGCCACGTGCCGTCCACGGAAACCCCACAAGAATCTACTTTTTTCAGTTCTTTCACTCCTTGTGAAGATTCTTGCATGTTCTTCTTACTCGCAGAAATCACCGCTGACAACAGTTTTTCTTCATTTTGTTTAAATGCAACTTTTGACAGGAAAGGCAAGTTCATTGTGAAAAAAAACTTTCTGCCAGCCGTATATCCTTTACCAATGAGTCGCAGTCCCAGTACAAGCAACTGGTTCAAAATATTCTGTTTCCCAGTTTTTGATGTTGAGGAGAAGCCTGTAACAAAACCACACTTGCATGTGACCGAAAAATTGGAATTAATTCCAAACCTGGAATCTTCTGACAGTTTCAACCCCGTATCAAAACAGGTAGGGCAGCATAATATGGAGATCAGGGATACCAGACAGGAAATATCTACTATTCTATTCCCTTGCAATTTTTCTGAACTTGAATTCATCAAATTGAAAGCATCAGCAGCTTTATCAACACATAGCTTAGAAGTACTAGCACTTTGTATGGCCTCATTACTTGTGTTTTCAGGTTTGGTATAACGATTGCCATGAAAGGTTCTCTTTTTCGACTTCCTTCTACAGGATCTAGCTTTTGCCATAATAAAACAATAAAAGCTAAATAAAAATACTAAAATAATTACACAAAACAGAGCAAGAGTGCAGTGTAAAAGAAATTAAAAGCAGATATAAAAAGCAGTAAACGAAGTTGGTAAACCAAAATGTAAACAACAAAATTTGTTGCCACTCTGTACAAATTTCTTTCAAAAACTAAAAATAAATGATTGGCAACATGTAATCTTTTGATATTAATGTTATTTTATAGCCATTTATATCAAGAAAAATGAAAAACACAGCCTAAATTTACATTGTTTACATTCATTTTGACGTTTTCAGCTGACTTCCGGTGCTTCGGAATCTCACTTCCGGTTTTTTTAATTAGCTGTAGCTTTTTTTCTAATTATCAGAAAAGTAAAAGTAAGACATTTTTGGAATCCTAGAAGTCAGTTCTTTTCAAATATGTAATTTAAAAAAAATCAAATTTTTTGACGAAATCGGTCATTTCAACGTAGGCAGTCACCTTAAGTTGAATTGTAGCAATGAAAAAATATAACTTATTTTCCAAACTGTTTCCAGATGAAATACGCTAAATTTATTTTTTTCAAAATTTAAGCAAAATGTTGGGGGTGCGGGGCACCCCCTGGCACCCCCGTAAGTCCGCCTATGCAACTGTTGGTCAAAAAAAGGCATTATTTTAAACTTTACATTCATAACATTTTTTTCTTCAAGTTCTTACCCATTTCAATGTAATTAATATGATGTTAATCCTTCATTATTTGTTTAATTACTAAAGTGTTTGTTCCTTACACTGGAGTTTTAGCTCATTTGTTTAATTCATTTATTATTCCCGTTTAGCGCAGAATTATATTTTTGAAACTATTCCCGTAAGTTTTTAAAAGAAAATAAAATTTGAAGTTCATTGATACAATTTCGCTTTCGCCCCTTTATTGTGAATATAAATGCCTGACAAAAACAAAGCTGTATATGCACTTACGCCCCCAAATGGAGCAAATGTAACCCCGAGATCTGAGAATGAATACTTCCTACGTAAGCACAACATGAATGTGACATGCTATCACTGGTGGCTCCCTCTAGTAGATTGCAAATGTAAACTTATGCTGTATGTTCAAAAAAATTTTTTTTCGATACTGGAAAAAGACAGTAGTTTACTGGACACTTGAAAATAAAATTAACCGCGGTTACTTTAGTATTGAAAACAAAGCTCAATATTCTCACATTTAAATTTTCGCTACATTCATATAACTACACATTTCATTCAAATGTTAGAAAATAAAAGTCTATATTAAAGTAAATTTGAAATGGGCAATCATGTTAATATATTAAGTTGTTTTGTTTTCTTTTTTTATTCTCAAAAGGTGATACTGATTTCCCGTATTGATAGTTTCTGAATTTTTTGAAACATCCTTACAGTATTAAAGTTCAATACGAATTAAAATTTCAAATACATAAGAGAAAAGTTAAAAAGTTTTTAATAAAAAATGTTTTCTTTTATGAAAAATAGAGAGAAAAAAAATTTGTCTTGATATCATTTTATTTGAAAATTTTGTATTTTTTTGTACCTCTAAAAATACCTTCTTCTTTTCTTTTCTTTCACCCCCCCCCTTTATGAATTAAAATAACTGAAGTTGAAGAAAAAATATTGGTATTATTTTATATTTTTCTGATAATGTAGTTACTTAAATATGCTACATGGTTTCTTATCCTAGCCAGTTACTTCCGATCCCTTCATATAGTGCCAAGTGGATATCTTAACAATCGGCACTGCATTTTTTTCACCTCTCCGCTGGTAAGGATCGGAATTTTAGTCTCATGCGTACAATTACAAAAATAAATAACGTAATGCCATAGCAGGTCTAACAAATTCCCTGACCTATTGAGTAAACTTGAAAATTAACCTATAAAAATTGTACCAATCTCTAATATTTGTAATCCTTAAAATGAACTTCAATAAAGTAGTAATTAAAAAAAAGGCATTAAAAACACAATTGACTTATGAAATCCTATCATTTTAATTTAATAGACGCAATAATTAAAATAAGGTTAAAAAAAAATTTTTTTTATTAATCAACCTCTTAAATCATCAATGCTGTACATATGTTTTTTCCTTCGTGGTTTATGGAATGGCAGAGATGTGATATTCAGTACTTATGGATTTCTCGCTATTAAATGTAGTTTAAAATCTCGGTAGAAGTCAAATAAGAATAGATGAAAATTAAATTGGCAATGTAAGATGTAAAATAAGTTAAATTCAGTTATAATCACTCAAAAAAAAAAAAAAAAAAAAAAACCACACACACACACACAAACTTATATTTTATTTCATTGTACATAATTTCTTTTGAAAAAAATAGAAAAAAATGATCTTCCATTACATCTATAACAATAACAACATTAATAATAATACACGCTATCCAAATAGTTATATTTTGAACATTTGTTTTTTAATTTTTATTTCTTTGTAGAAACTTCAACAAGGTCAGATAGTTTCTTGTATTTGAGTAAATATAGAGGATTTTTTTTCTCTTGTTTGTGGTCGTGACATTTCATGCGTTGATGCTTCTTTGGTAAATTTTAAAAGAGCTATATTTTTTTTATATTTAAGGTATACTAGAGAATGTATGACATTATTTTATGTGAAACAAAAAATACGTAACTGAAAACGAAAAACCTGGAGTTTGCGTTTATAATATAATAAATATATTTTAAAACAACTGAGTTATGATAAAATTGAAATAAAGTTAAAAAAATGTATGAACGACAAATTAATTTTGATAACTTACTATTTTTAAAAGTGCTTCACAAGTTCTGAAATAAATGAATGCTAGAAGAAAACATGGAAACTCAAAGAAGAACTTATGTGATTAACAGAATATTGTCATTGCTTTCAATGGTGAATTTTTTAATACAGAGGAAATAGTTGTTTCAAATGCAATCTTAGAAATTTGCTTAGTCGATAAAATATTTAAAATGTAGTTAGATAGAGTATAGCACTTTGAAACATCTTTAAGTTTTTTCCTCGCTATCACAGGAAAGCATACACGCCGTGTTTCACAAAATCATGAATATGTGATTGCAATATTTACATTTTTTAAGCTGTATGTTTACGCCAGTAATTCCCAACCTGGGGGCTATCACTCCCTAAGGGGTGATTTGACTCCTCAAAAGGGCGATAGTCGGCGATGGGTATTTAGAGGAGATAAACGCTAGTAATAAAAGGGTAGCGAAAACCGAAATTGTGTAAACATGTACGAAACCGGTTGTTCAGAGTTCAGACAATTAATCACAAGTTAAGAAAAAAACTAATTAAAGTTCAAGAGCTTCCTCCCTGCACCTTGGATGAACCTTAGGAAGTATTTTGTCATTCATTGCCAATTTTATGAATTTTCAATTTATTTTCTTTCAAATTTTTCGCTTCAATTACTTTAATTCCCCCAGAATCCAGTATAGAAAAGAAAATAATTTCTTTTCTATTCTCCGTTTTCTGAAAAGTACGTCGATGATCTTAGTTAACTACCCTTCAAATGCTTATTAGTTCACTTTGAAGTAAAAAATAAAGGTATATTTTATTTATATATTCATATTTTTAGTTTAAAAGTGATTGGTTATAATTTGCTTTATTACTTATATTTTACTTCAAATTTAAGTTAGGTACTTATATTTTTAATAATATTGATGTTCACTTGAGCCAATTTCTGGGTTTTCCAAGGAAGAAAAGGGAGGGGGCGAAAAGTGTCAGTCAGCGTCTTGAAGGGGGCGATGAGCTCAAAAAGGTTGGGAATCACTGTTTTACGCGAACACTCTTACTCCAAGATACGTTCGTGTACCTTGAAGCTAAACGTAAACATGCGAAACTAAGTCATCCCCCCCTGAAGGTTACTGACAATTTATAGATAAATTTAGCAACACAATTTAGCTAAAATAGAGTAATTCGTTCAAGTTTTTTAGCATTCAAATGCCAACCGTGACTACTATCACATCAAATTTCAACTACTCAATAAAAACTTCAAATATTACTCAATAGAAAAGTTATTCTTTTGTAGACCAGTGTGAATTTAGTGATTCAGTATGACTGCTTTACAATTAGCTTGTTGGTACTGATTCAACTTAATGCTTCAATCACAGCGTCACAGACGTAAAAATTTTAAAAGCAAAAGTCTACCTCAGGTGTGTACACATTCTGTGCATATAAATATTTTTCTACAAAACAATAGTAATTTCAGCAGCATGAGTTAAGAACGAAAAAATCTAAAAATAAAGAATACATTTTAAGGATTTTTGAGAAGAAATATAAAATCGGATGTAAAACTTCTTCAAGCTTATGAAATTCCGTAAGCTGATGAAAAAAAGGTAGATAAAACTGCTTTTCTAAATTTTGAAACAAAGAGTTAGATTAAGAGTAAATACTATTAGGGGTTGTTAGTCATAGCTTATATTTAAGCTTTCTTTTATAACGCCAATTAAATTTCCTGAAACTGTTTACGTGTTTAAATATTTAGATTAATGTAGCAAATTAATTTTTGCTACGATGCAAAATATTTTTTGTTGAAAATTCACACTATGTCCCAAACGGAAGATAAATGAAGGGTCAGGGGGAAAAACCACGGTAGTCACATTTGATTCATTTTGAGAAAAACGAAATTTAAACTTTACGAACTCATAAACTTCCCCAGTATACTTGTTCTAAAATGACAATAATACCCGGACTACAGTGTTTTTTCACGAATATTGCATGTACTAAACGAAATTACACTTATTTTTCTAACAGGTGGTAGCATCAGTTTAAATTCAACAAAAAGTGGACTACCGTGGTTTTTCCCCCTGACCCTTCAAATACAAAACTAACTGGAAGTCGCATTTCCTCTTTTCTAGAAATTATGAAGGAAAAAACATATGTACAGAGCTTCAAGACGTTGACTAATCTAAAATATTCTCTTTTATTGCTACCTTGATTAAGTATGCGGGAAAAAATATTTCTATCGAAAACAGCACAAAATATCTCCATATTCTAAATTAGTTTTTTTACATTGTTTTTCAGTGGTTAACAAACAAATGCATGTTTACATTTTATAACCTGTGTGATGGTTTTATAAGATTAGTGTTTTAAAGATTAGTTTTTTTTTCGCCACAAATACAAGCTCTAATAGTTTAATTTAAATGTTCACTTATAATCTTTTATTGCGAATTTTTTTCATGCATTAGATAATTTTTATCAAGTTAACAAATAAACTTCTACTTCGGTACAAAATAGCCCGATTATTGAAAATTTGGTATTCCATCAGAAAAGGAATGTAAAAGTAACTGAGAATCAAATTTCCACCCTACTAGAAATCAGGAAGAAAAAAACATATTTACAGGGACCATTATTTAATGTTTTGATCAAATGAATTAAAAAAACTCACTTTTAACTAAAATGAAGTATGGTTAAAAAAATATTGAAATTGAATAAACCATTTCGAAAAAATCGTCATATTCCAAATCAGCATTTTAGCATATATTTTTGGTGATTAATAAATAGATTCATTTTTATATCTTATAACCAAGAGGGTGATTTGAAAATAGTAAATTTTAGTTGAAACAAAGATAAGATCTTATAGTTCAATATCAAAGTTCTTATATGTCTTGTAGTGCTTTTACTAAGAATTTGAATAATGCTTCAAAAGAGAATAATATTATACAAAAGTACCTGAAAATTACGCCTTCGTCGCTCTTGTACATCTTGGAATTATCATCATATTTCCAGAAACTTTTTGTGAGTTCCAGAATGTAGATCAATTTAGCAAATAAAATTTTACTCCAGTACAAAATAATTATTGTCAAAAATTCAAAAAAAAAAAAAAATCAAAGGGAAAAAAGAATCCAAAAGTAACTGATTATCACATCTCCACCATTCTAGAAATTCTAAAGGAGAAAACATAACTACAGAGCCAATTATTTACAATGTTCATTAAATTAAAAAAAAAACTCTTTTAGTTGCTATTTTGATTGAATATGATTGTAAAATATTGAACTCAAATAAACAATTA
>JAXGGA010005595.1:0-76901 GCA_038373865.1 Uloborus plumipes
TGTTTTGTTTATGTAACTAAGCAATGAAATCATTCCTTTCAGACTCGAAGGTAAAAAAATCAAAGAGTCGGAGTGGGACATTTTAACTCAGAGTTTGCATTTCTGCCTGTGCTTCAGAGTTCGAATCAGAGTCGGAAACATATTGGGATTCGCAGTCAGTCATTTTTCCCTTCAACTCCGCAGCCCTATATTTCACGCTTTTCTACAAAGTAGAAATAATATGACTTAAGTTACTCTGGCCCAAAGGTACGGAACTGTTTTGATGCGAAGTCACAAAAACACAAGTCCAGTTCTGATGTAATCACTCATTTACTATTTAATTACGCAAATAATTGTTTAATTGTGCGAAAATAAACCATTAAGGGCTAAAGTATTCATATTTTCTCAATGTTAACAATCATGTTTTGTAGCCTTATTCATCTATCAGCTTTGTAACTAGTCAACGAAATAATTATTTTCTGTTTTTTTGCTCCCCTGAAAAGTGATGAAAATGGACTTACGTTACTCTGGTTCTGAGGTACAGGAATATGGTACAATATTTTCTTTGTCCATGTTTCTGTTTATTTATATTTCTCTTGTACTTTTAAAAATAATTTCTAACGGCATAAAATATTTTTTTTTATGCAACTGAAGTAAACATAGAATTTTAAATATCTAAATGGAAAATGCTGGTAAAATTAAATTATTAACTCCATTTAAGAAATAAAATAGAGTACGCTTAATGGAATACCTGTGTTTCACAAAACAATATTCTAATAAGTGGAATATTTAGTTTTCCAATATAAAAATAATGAATTACAACGTTTTGGTACATATTACGTGGTACATTCTTCTAACCGATAGTCCAGTGAGCGGACTCGACTGAAGCTACGTTTTTTTTTCTTGTATGACGAAAAAATTTATTTATAACTGTAAGCTTCATGATTGTTGTATTTATTGAAAATGCATACATTGTCTTACCTTAAATCGCAACTCCAAAGAACTATAGGGGGGCTTTGGCTACTGTTTGCCATAAGAGGTAAAACAAACGCACGCAGTTTTGTTTTTATTGCTTCTAAGCCAAACGAATTAGTGATATTTCATTCTTTTGAAATTCATTATCTATATATATAAAAGAAAGTCGTGTTAGTTACACTATTTATAACTCAAGAACGGCTGTACTGATATGGCTAAAAATTGGTGGGTAGGTAGCATAGAGCCAGGAGACGGAAATAGGCTATAAGTTATGTGTCAGTTACATAGATAGAAAAAATGTCTTATTGACTTCGCCTTTTTACGAAGCCTTTTTTGACACCTCCATGGCTGAGCGACATAAAGCACACGTTCTGGCAGCTTCCGGAGCGCCGTAAACAGGTTGTAAGTTAGCTTTGCGTTGAGTGTTATTTGACTTTTTTGTGAAATAAATTATAAACAAACGCGTTACTTCTCCTGAAATTTATATGTGATAAGCTGTCAGAAACGATTGCTCATTCCGAGGATCCCGCTGATTCCTACCGATATGCCGTTTGAATTTAAAAGACTTAAATTTCCTATCCGTCTTGCATTTGTCATGACCATCAACAAATCACAAGGCCAATCCTTAGAAGTTTGTGGTTTGAATCTAAAACATCACTGTTTTTCCCATGGTCAATTATACACTGCTCGACATTGAAAATGCAACACCAAGAAGGAGTGGTCAGAAATTGATGAAATTTGATAAGAAGACAGAGACAGCATGGAACAATAAGTGATATTTATTTCAAAATAAATAAGCAAAATTTAGAGCGAGGACGGCGTCGGCTCAGTAGGAAGTAGGACCACCGCGGACAGCGATGCACGAAGAAACACGTCTAGGCATGGAGTCAATAAGCCTGCGGATGGTGTCCTGAGGGATGGCACTCCATTCCCTTTCAACCATTTGCCACAGTTCGTCCTCTGAACGAGGCAGTAGCAGGTTCTGCAAACGGTGTCCAATCACGTCCCACACATGTTCGATTGGTGACAAGTCAGGAGAGTATGGTGGCCAGGAAAGCATCTGTACACCTTGTAGAGCATGTTGGCTGATTCGAGCACTGTGAGGCCGGGCGTTATCCTGTTGAAAAATTGCATTTGGCAGACCCTGAAGGTAGGGGATTGCCACCGGCCACAGTACATTATCTACATATCGTTGTGCCGTCATAGTGCCCGAATACTAACTAGAGGTGATACGGAATTGTATGCAATAGCGCCCCAAACCATTATGCCACGTTGTCGCGCTGTGGGGCGTTCCACAGTTACTGCCAGATTCGATCTTTCTCCACGTCGACGCTACACACGTATGCGATGACTATCGCTGGACAAACAGAAGCGGGATTCATCTGAGAACACTACGGTTTGTCATTCTGCCATTCACGTCGCTCTGGTCCGGCATCATTCCAAACGTTTGAGTCTGTGCTGTGATGTCAATGGCAGTCTTCTTAGCGGGCGCCGGCCGTGATTGCAGGCCGCGTGCAACCAGTCGACGGGAAATGGTTCTGGTCGACACAGGAACATCCAGGGTACCTTGCACGTGCTGCAGAATCGACGTACAAGTGACTTGCGGGTCCGCCACAGCTTGTCGGTGAATCCGTCGATCCAAGCGGTCTGACGTCACTCTGGCTGCACCTGCACCCCTCAATGTGGCTACATTTCCTCTTTCCAACCATCTCTGACACAGCCGATACACAGTGCTTGCATCCATGTGGGTATCAGCGGCAATTTGACGTATGGACCAATCTCCCCTTCTCTGTCCGATCACCATACCCCTTGTAAAGTCGTCTATATGCTGGAAGTGTCTTCGTTGAGGACGGCGTGGCATTTCCTCCTATCACACGTATCCTTCGAGACAAAAACCAAATTTCTCCGATAATTAGTCTGGCAGAAAAACCAACATGAACATAGCCCACTTTTCAACTTCATTCTCTTATATCTTACTTCACGTGCGTCGGAGAGCTGCGCATTTCATATCATTTGCATAACTCAGTGACGTGCGTCTACGGTAAAATTTGCATAAATTTCTGACCACTCCTTCTTGGTGTTGCATTTTCAATGTCGAGCAGTGTATGTGGTATGTTCATGGACCGGAAGACTATCTGCGTTGTTTGTTTTTGCGCCTGATAATAAAACAAAAAATGTTGTGTATCACAAGGTACTTAAGTGAAGAGCAACCTATGTACTGAAATACAGAAACAATAATGAATGATTAATGTAGGTACTTAATTTTTTTTTATTTTCTAATAATAAAAAACTTAATATATTAAAAAATTTGCTTATTTATTGCCTTTTAGGCGGAACAGAGTTCACCGGGTCAGCTAGTCAATTATAAATACCTATATTTTAACCAAGACTAATATGTTTTGACTCCCAAAACATACACGTGGAATCTACTGTTTCACCTCTGGAAAGAATTTTGTAAATCCCGCAAGGGGGCGTATTCGAGCTCTGGATTTGCGAATACCAAAATTTAAACTTTAATTTGTGACCCGTATTTGCCATTTAAATGTAAAAATTGTTTAAAACATTTAAGCATTAATAAAAGACCAGAATAGTACACAGAAAATTTGCATTTAAACCAGTTCTCTTATGACTTTCTTGTTGTGTAGTGAGCTTTTTGCACTGATGAAGAGTCTCCATCGTAGCCTTAAACCAGCTATACACTGTATTTTCTTGACAATTTGTGCTTTATTTATGTTTGTTTTTCCCTTTATTCATATTTTAGCATAAAATGTGAATGAAAAATGATAATATGCCGGAACTATATGCTTTAAAGTGGAGGTAAAGCATGTAATTTATTAAAATAATAAAGGAGATCTCTCGTCTTGACAGAAAAGCGAGCAAGAGAAGTCATTCATAATATACTTATAAACTGCATTTTGTATAAATGACCTTTAATATTATACGTTTTTATATAAGATGCGATTTCAACTGCTCACAATAAGGAATTGAATTTTCATTACATCACAATTTTTTTTTTTTCAAGTTGAATCTACTAAACTCCTGAACCATTTATGTTTTTGAATGCGAGTTGTTACCTCAGTACTCCCCACAATGAGCAGAAGTTCTATTCCAAAACTACGAGAGAATTCCCCCATAGAGATGTCAAATACAGGTTCTGTCCCTTTTCACATCTAGAATTGAACATTTACTCTGTGAATTCAACCCCTTTGTTGAAATGCCAACCACTGCATGAAGTATGGGCGTACTACAAAGAGCATTGTAGATACAATATTTCACATAAGGACCTTTATGTAGAAGCAAAAGATTGTATATTGGAAACTATATTTTTCTTTGATTTTACAAAAATACAAAATTGTAAATCTTATGACCCCTTTTTTTATCATGTATTGATCTGAAATCGCGGTTGACAGTAAGGTATGAACAGCATCATTGTGTGATAGGGAAAAATAAATGAAAAAATTTATGAAAATAAAACTTATATAAGTAACTATATTAGAAAGATAGGTATTTAGGAAAACACTGTCATATGCATCCAAAAACTGAATCACTCTACTCGTGGCACTATCACTCCACTAGTAGTAAAGACGAGGTTAGTTAAAAAAATTTTACATGCGGAATAATTACGCAACTTTTAGTTTCTGTAACATTAACTAAGCTTCTACACCTTACTTTATTTATTTCAATTCAAAATGCATAAACAATCTTTTTATTGTTAAATTTAAAAAAAAGTCTGATATTTTATTAAGTATGCATGTTTGTTAAGTAAAGTACAGAACCTTTTATCCGGGAACCAAAATACCGGGAAACCAGAAAACCGGCAACATTTTGTCGATTTTTCCGCCACTTTTTAAAATACGCATTTTCAGCAATTTCTAAAAAATGAAGAGCTTTTTTTTTTTCGTTTATCTTTTGAAATACCTAAATGAATATGAACGGTTTCTTTATAAATACCATATAAGTGGCATATAGCTCAGAAATTTTTAATATTGTAATATCTATAAGCACTTCTGGATCGTTTTCTCTTCAGATTTTAAGATGCGTTACTATTTATTATAGTAACTTGGGTTTTATAAACAATTGGCAAATATCGCTTCGTAGCAATTCAGAAAACCGGGAAATTCAGTTATCCGGGATAGCTGTGGTCCCGAACATCCCGGATAATTGGTTCTCTACTGTACACCAATTAAAACAATTCCATTATTTTATTGACATATAAAAATTGAGACAATAATGATTGGAAGCAAATTCAAGTCAGATAAAACCTTAAAAACGTGAGAATCAATCGCAGTGTACAATCTCTTTTCTGTTCATCTAAAATAATAATTAAATACAAATATTAATAATTATTAAATACTTTTTTTTTGCTTAAGACAAGACGTTGAACAAAAAATGTATTTTACCTCAGATAAAATCTAAAATGTTTAAACATGTTTTAATCAAATGGTACTTAAAATCATTAAGACATGAAAAAAAAAATTGACTACATTAATCTTTAAACTATGTACTGCAATTATAAGAGAAAATATTAATAACGCTTTTTCCAACTAATCCGGAACATACAAATTGGAAAACTAAATATTGAATTTAAATGTCATCAAACCCTCCTTTTTTCAGTTCCATTAGCGTTTTTTCTTTAGTTCCTTTAGCGACTGCCAAATGAAATATTTGTTCAATTGAAAGAGTTTTTTTTTGAACCCATTTACTGCTCTACAATAATCGTATCTTGCAGTGGCCTAAAACCGTGCTTATGTGTGCATTAGAAGCTTTATTCTTTCATTAAAAGTGTTTTTTCCTGAAACTCTTGTAGCTTTTGACTAATTGATTAAGTAGTAAAAAGCATAATGGAAAACCTAAAGTTATTTCGCAGAATTTTGAGCAAAAGCTGTTTATGCTGATTAGTCAGAACACTTTAGTTTGTCTTAAGTTACAGAAATAGGTGTACTTTGTGCAAATAAATATGACTTAAAAAGTTGGAAAAAAGATGAGGCAAAGGAAAAAGCTGAATACATATAGGTTTAAAGTTTCCTGCTTTTACAGTTGATATCTTTACAGTTGATCCCAAGTAGCACACTTCGTTTTTTAAAGGTTGTAAAATGGTTATTAACGTTGTGACAACGGATTAAAAACATTTTTAAAACGTTTAAACGTTTTTTGTGCTACCTGGGATGATACTCGTAATAGCGTTGATGTCATAATAAATATTTAAGAATATAAATAATTAATTAATTAAATCACATCTATAACATGCTTGACTTTACATTATTATACCTAACAGTTAGCTAAATGCTGTTCACATACAAAAAGAGGTTATCTAACTAGATAAATGCGAAAACAAATACTACTAAGTAACGTTTATACTACTAATAATTCAACGCAAGATTTTAAGAAATATATATGCAGAAAAATACTTCTCGTGCAGTAAAATGAAAGAAAACTGTAAAGTGTTTGGAAAGATTTTCTTTTCCGAAGAAAGTTTAATTGTCTTTAATACACGATAGTTTTGTTCAAATACAAAACTGAAGATTAATTTGTTTTAAGCATACAATTATATAGTTTAAAGTAAAAAAATAAGCAAAATGTTTATGCATGCATGATAATGTTTTTTTTTTTTTTTTTTTTGTCAAAGCAGAGAGCACAGTTAATTAAATAAGTTATAATAATACATACATAAATGTAAGAAACAATTTTTTTTTTAATTTAGAAGTCAACTGCGTTGCCATAATACGATGCAATACATACATTTCTATATTCTTCATAAAATAAATGAAATGAAACAGGAATATAACATTTTGGAGTTTGTAGGGCTTTTCAGACTACAATGATATGTTGGTTACCATGGGACATCCGTCCCCAAATGGTTTAACCTTTTCAGACTTACCAATCTGTACTTACCAATAATATTATTCATCCACAAGTCAAAGCCATTATCTATTTCCTTCTCAATACTTTTAACCCAAAATTCCTTTCTCCAAAATTTACAACGGTAAGCTGTATTTCGGATGCAAAGAAGAAAATTTCTCAGAGAGAGGTATCTGATCTGAAATTATGTATAACTCCTCCCATAAGGATGATCAATCACGTTTTATGGAGAAAGGGAGAGAGGATAGCTCTGAATGTTGGCGCTCTCAACGGCCATTTAGACGGCTATTACGAGAAAACGATCCTCATTCCTTTCCCTTAGCCCGTGGAGGAGTATAAATTTGAGTTCATGCTTTTTAGGAAACTGGTAGTAAAGTATACTCTGCAAAATAAAATCCAACTTCATGATTTGTTTTTCTCGAATTTATCTCTATATTCAACAACGGAGATATATTTTTGCTGAAGTTAGCTTTAAAAAAAGCAAAGATGCAGGAATTTAAGGGACTGTAAAATGTATGTTAATTTTAAAGGGAAGTGCTGATGGTTGGTAGGGCGATATATATATATATATATATATATATTAGGGTGGGCCGAAAAAACACTTTTTTTATTTCGAATTTGTAATAGCGCGGAAAAGTTGCGAATTAGGAAGATAAAAAGAAGGAAAAAAATTTATCGAAATCGGTTGATATCTTCCGATCGCGCATCAGCCCTAAAGTTTGACAAAAAAATGAAAAAACTTCATTTTTGCGATTTTTTTTTAAATTTTTGAATTTGATGTTTTCGAAATGTAATAGTGCGGAAAAGTAGCTCATTGTAAGGACAAAAAGAAAGAAAAAAAAATTATCGAAATCCATTGATATCTTCCGATCGCGCGTAAGGCCTAAAATTTGACAAAATATGAAAAAAACTTCATTTTTGCGATTTTTTTTGAAAAAATTTTGAATGAAATGTTTTCATAATTTTTTCGCGCGGAAAAGTTTATAATTATGAAGACAAAAAGAGGGATAAAAAGGAGGGAAAAAATTATCGAAATCGATTAATATCTTCCGGTCGTGCCTAGGGCCTAAACTTTGACAAAATATGAAAAAACATCATTTTTGCGATTTTGTGTTTAATTTTTTGAATTTGATGTTTTCGTAATGCAATACGTGTAACGTTTGCTAATATATCCTTAAAACATTGTGTTTTGATCTTGTTTTGGTCAGTTAATATCTTCCGGTTGCGCATTAACCCCAAAATTACCCAAAATAATAATTAAAAAAAAGTTACATTTTTACACGTTTTTTTTTTTTTTTTTTGATGAATATTGTTTTGTGAAACAACCGTATTATTTTTTGAAACAGACTGACAATAATATAGAAAAACAAACTACCACAGGTTCAGTCGATATTATTCAGTTGCGAAAAGAAACGTCGCTCGCCTGGCAACGACTCTCTTCCACTCCATCGCCGTCTTCAAAGGAAGGACTACGTCAGCTGTCTGCCTATATTGTTTTTTCAGTCTACGTTTCTATGTAGTAATCGCAATGTACTATTATTTAGTTTGATCCAGCTGTTTTCATTTTGAAATTCTTATAGTCTTATGTAATGATGAAGTTTTCTGCTCTGTGTGAACTCGGTGATTTAACGAAAAAGTTATACAATGGACGGGCCAAATAACAAGACAAATATTTGGCTGCCCCACTTTTGGTACTCCAAAAGAACTGTCATCAAACAAGCGTCCACTGGCAAGGACATCATTAGGTGCCGTACTCAAGGAAGGTTAAATTTGGCACTAGAAATTAATAATGGTGTCTTCGCCAGTAGGCAGTTAGGTTGATGGCAGTTCTTTGGAGTGCCAAAAGTGGGGAAGCCAAATATTTGTCTTGTTATTAGAGTATTTGTCTTGTTATTACATAACTTTTTGTTAAATCACAGAGTCCACACACAGCAGGAAACTATATCATTACAGAAGACTACAAGATCTTCAAAATCAAAACAGCTAGATTGAACTCAATAATAGTACACTGCGATTACTACATAGAAGCGCAGACTGAAAAAACAAAAAAGGCAGACAGCTGACATGGTCCTAGGAAGGCGGCGATGGAGTGGAAAAGAGCCGTAGCCAGGCGAGCGACGTTGCCTGGATTGCTGCCCGACGTCTGCGCATGAGAGTTTCTGAGGCATTTCGCAACTGGATAACATCGACTGAACCTGTGGTAGTTTATTTTTCTATATTATTGTCAGTCTGTCTCAAAAAATACTACGGTTGTTTCACAAAAAATTATTCATGAAAACCAAAAACGCGTAAAAATGTAACTTTTAATTATTATTTTGGGTAATTTTGGGGTTAATGCGCAGCCAGAAGATATTAACTGACCAAAACAAAATCAAAGCACAATGGTTTAAGGCTAGATTAGCAAACGTTACAAACTATTGCATTACGAAAACATCTAATTCAAAAAATTAAACAAAAAATCGCAAAAATGATGTTTTTTTCATATTTTGTCAAAGTTTAGGCCCTAGGCACGACCGGAAGATATTAATCGATTTCGATAAATTTTTTTCCTCCTGTTTATCCCTGTTTTTGTCTTAATAATTATAAACTTTTACGCGCGAAAAAATTATAAAAACATTTCATTCAAAATTTTTTCAAAAAAAATCGCAAAAATGAAGTTTTTTTCATATTTTGTCAAATTTTACGCCTTATGGCGATCGGAAGATATCAATGGATTTCCATAATTTTTTTTCCTTCTTTTTGTCCTTACAATTAGCTACTTTTCCGCACTATCACATTTCGAAAACATCAAATTCAAAAATTTAAAAAAAAATCGCGAAAATGAAGTTTTTTCATTTTTTGTAAAACTTTAGGGCTTATGCGCGATCGGAAGATATCAACCGATTTCGATAATTTTTCTTTCCTTCTTTTTGTCTTCATAATTCGCAACTTTTCCGCGCTATTACAAATTCGAAATAAAAAAAAAGTGTTTTTTCGGCCAACCCTAATATATATGGGTGTGTTTTTGTATTATGCTTGTGCCTGCTTGCTGTATATGTATGTTCCAGTTGAAAAAAATCACTCATTTGTGATTATTTCATCTTTGTATTTCTTAGATGAACTTAACAAAAAATTATTTAACCCTTTAAATGCCGCACTATGTTCCAAGTATAAAAAATTGAGTTGCTGCATAAAAATAGGACTCTTAGGCATCCCTTTAGACAATGCAAAAAAAAATTCTCAAAAAAAAAAAAAAAAAATTATCTACGATTTTGGGCATGTTCCCATTTGGGAACATTGGCATGTTACGTTAAGTTTTTTTCCTAAGGCTTCTAATCGATTGCGCTTTACGCTCGCTGTAGTTCTTTTGTATTTATGCATAAAATGCTTGATATAACTGATCATATTTGACAAATTCATTTCAATTTGAAACGTTAAACATTTCAAAACATTAAAAAAAATAAAATAAAAATACGCACTTTATAAGCAAATATTGTCAAAGAAATATGTCCTTTTCATCAAAGTCCAGTTGTTCTCCTTTCTGCATTGCATATAGCTCTGTCATTTTCGATAAATGACCCAAATATTCAATTGGTAAAAATTTGTGGAAAATTTCAACCGGCAATAAATTTGCCAATTCTGGAAATGACTCAGAGTTTTTTATGAGTTTTCTTTTCTATAGTTTTATCAAAAGATACATTTTTTCTCCAGTTAATTCCTTTTTTAGATGATTTCCTCTTTCTCTTGGATTTTGGAGAAGCTTCCGAGGTAGATGGGGTATCAATAATCGTCTCGTTCATCCAATACATCGTTTGGCGATTTGAGGGTGAATACTTCTATTTGTCCGCAAACATCAGCAGGAACAACCTTATCAAATTCATTGGCATTAACATCTTCATCTGTTATTGCCCCGGTCTCATCTGGTGGTAATTGGAAAATGTATACTACAGAATCTGCTGATTCATCTGAGTCTGATAGGGCTTGAAAATATTCAATAGCTTCTTGCAAAGTTAAAAACTTTTCTCTGGAACTCATTCTTTGCACGACTTCTAACAACACTGTCGCGATCACTTCTAGCGAAACAGAAAGCGAACTCTCCACAATGAGGGAGAAAAAGAGTAAAAACATTGATTGGGGTCAGGCCCGTCATTTAGGGGGGCAGGGGGGGGGTCAATTGCCCCCCCCCCCGATTTTGGGCAATCAATGTATTGGCATATCAGTGGGCGGGGTTTTTGCCTCTTTTTGGTAAATTTTACATTGTGTATGCACCCTTTGCTCCCCCCTAGAAAATTCGAAATGACGTCCCTGATTGGGGGCCGAATCTCTGGACAGTCTCAAGTGACAAGGAAGGGATATTTATTGCTAACAGGTTGTAGCCTGAGCAGGGTGCAAGAGAAAAGCTGTAAACATCTTCATTTCTACGTGCAAAGCGATTTTTCGACATCACTCCCACTCAAAAACTGGAGACGAGGGGGGGGGCAAAAAGGGGAGCAGTGGAAGGTCGAAAGGCTACCCACTTTCTTTTTCAATGCGTCAAATGAGGTTGTTTTCAATTCCAAAGCTTTCACTAATCAAATAACCGAACTTAGGAAGCGGCGTGAATTACCGGATTTTGTATAGCATTACTTGCCAATGTTCCCAATTGGGAACAACGAAGTTTGATCGCTTATAGGAGCTACATTTTTGCTTTAATTTTTTATTTGTCATGTTAGGTCATTAAAAGGATCCTTATTTATGGTTACTTTAGAATATCAAAAAAGTTGAGCCTTTTTGAAATTTTTTAGAATTTTTTTTTCTGTCTCCGTAAAAATCCATAAAAAAGCAAATTTTTGCGATTTTTAGTAGAAAACAATAATTGTAGTAGCTAACTAGATTTTTTTTCAAAAAATCAGGTCTACTTTTGACAGTAAATAGAAAAAAAAGTTAATTCCTCAGAAGCGAAACTTTTTTTAACGATTTTTTAAAGTTGATGTTCCCATTTGGGAACATTGGCAATTAAAAGGTTAAATCATTTGGGTAGAAGCATAAATTTGTGCAAGGCAGTTAAAAAAATAAATGAAAATGCAGAAAGTCCGTATAAGATACGGTAATTTTAAATTTAATTAACGATATCTTTTAGAGCAATACTTTTTGACTATAAATATACATCATTTTTACACTTTTGTTGTTACTAAAACAGTTTCGTACCTCGCAAATATAGTTTTTGAATTTCGTTAGTGTTTAATTTTTTTTCTTTTTAGCCCAAATTTTATTTATAAATCAAGCTCGTATTGCATTCTGTACTGGGTGGTTCTTAAACCTCTAGGTTATTCAAACGCTAGTAGTCAACGCTACCCGATTTAAGGCGGAAAGTGTAAAGTTTCAGTTTTATATAGCTCAGAAACACATGCATTAAAAAAAAAAAACCTGGAGTTTAACAAAATTGCTGATTCTTTGGCTAAAGAGGCCAGAAAACTCGACCAAACCGCAATTCCAATAAACCAAACATATGTAAATGCCTTTGCAACATCAAAAATTTTTACCCTCTTTAAAATCAAAGCATATGATCAAATAACCACTCTTGATATCGACAGGAAAACAGCCACCGCGCTCATCAGGCTGAGAACAAAACATCATAAAAATATGAAAATTACTGCTGATGGTACTGAAAGTTATCAGAACTGTGGAAACTTTTGCGATAAAGAACTCCCACCGTATCATGTTTTCAACTGTCCTGCAGTTACTGCAGGTCTTCACCTCTTAAACTCCCTTACAGCGAAAGATTTGTACTCTTGTAATGCCATTGATATAGCTAAGGCTATTCAAGCAAACCATTATTTGTAATCTCTTTGAGGACACGACACCAACCAAATAACACATGCATTAGGACCCGTTTATAGGGTAGGCAACAGTTCGCAGCAGCACATTCACACTAAGAAAATACCAGGACAAGACAGAACGAAAGTATATCCTAGCAGAACCTTCCCACCCGCAGTCGGACTTTTCCGACTACAAAACAAGATGGCCGGAACATATGCACTAATTTGTTTATCACGCTTTAACTTTTACCTACAGTACTTATATCTTTGTATCCATGAATAATGCACAATTTTGTGAAAATTTCGAAAAATATTTTCTTAAAAATTGATTACATGCTTCAGAAATATTATTTGCTGTGTTTTTTGAAAGTAAAACAATGCAAAATATGAGAACAAGTTTTATAAACAGAATTAACTTAAAGCGTTCAAGAAATTAAAAAAAAATATTCCTAAAAAAACCAATTACGCAGAAAAATACTATCCTAAAACAACATATTTTCCGCATAACTACAAGTGCATCACTTTTTTCGAGTAAAACTTCCACCAAAGAAAAAACAGTTAACACTTTTCACATGTTTTAAAATAATTTGAAATAAAAGTGTGAAAACACTTATGTTTTTATACGATAAAAAATAAGCTCGAAGATTTTCTTAAAAGGCTAAAATGTTCCAGGTTTGTCGTTCGATGATGCTTTTATTCTTTAAGCCCCGGTCTCATCTGGTGGTAATTGGAAAATGTCTACTACAGAATCTGCTGATTCCTCTGAGTCTGATAGGGCTTGAAAATATTCAATAGCTTCTTGCAAAGTTAAAAACTTTTCTCTGGAACTCATTCTTTGCACGACTTCTAACAACACTGTCGCGATCACTTCTAGCGAAACAGAAAGCGAACTCTCCACAATGAGGGAGAAAAAGAGTAAAAACATTGATTGGGGTCAGGCCCGTCATTTAGGGGGGCAGGGGGGGGGTCAATTGCCCCCCCCCCGATTTTGGGCAATCAATGTATTGGCATATCAGTGGGCGTGGTTTTTGCCTCTTTTTGGTAAATTTTACATTGTGTATGCACCCTTTGCTCCCCCCTAGAAAATTCGAAATGACGTCCCTGATTGGGGGCCGAATCTCTGGACAGTCTCAAGTGACAAGGAAGGGATATTTATTGCTAACAGGTTGTAGCCTGAGCAGGGTGCAAGAGAAAAGCTGTAAACATCTTCATTTCTACGTGCAAAGCGATTTTTCGACATCACTCCCACTCAAAAACTGGAGACGAGGGGGGGGGGACAAAAAGGGGAGCAGTGGAAGGTCGAAAGGCTACCCACTTTCTTTTTCAATGCGTCAAATGAGGTTGTTTTCAATTCCAAAGCTTTCACTAATCAAATAACCGAACTTAGGAAGCGGCGTGAATTACCGGATTTTGTATAGCATTACTTGCCAATGTTCCCAATTGGGAACAACGAAGTTTGATCGCTTATAGGAGCTACATTTTTGCTTTAATTTTTTATTTGTCATGTTAGGTCATTAAAAGGATCCTTATTTATGGTTACTTTAGAATATCAAAAAAGTTGAGCCTTTTTGAAATTTTTTAGAATTTTTTTTTCTGTCTCCGTAAAAATCCATAAAAAAGCAAATTTTTGCGATTTTTAGTAGAAAACAATAATTGTAGTAGCTAACTAGATTTTTTTTCAAAAAATCAGGTCTACTTTTGACAGTAAATAGAAAAAAAAGTTAATTCCTCAGAAGCGAAACTTTTTTTAACGATTTTTTAAAGTTGATGTTCCCATTTGGGAACATTGGCAATTAAAAGGTTAAATCATTTGGGTAGAAGCATAAATTTGTGCAAGGCAGTTAAAAAAATAAATGAAAATGCAGAAAGTCCGTATAAGATACGGTAATTTTAAATTTAATTAACGATATCTTTTAGAGCAATACTTTTTGACTATAAATATACATCATTTTTACACTTTTGTTGTTACTAAAACAGTTTCATACCTCGCAAATATAGTTTTTGAATTTCGTTAGTGTTTATTTTTTTTTTCTTTTTAGCCCAAATTTTATTTATAAATCAAGCTCGTATTGCATTCTGTACTGGGTGGTTTTTAAACATCTAGGTTATTCAAACGCTAGTAGTCAACGCTACCCGATTTAAGGCGGAAAGTGTAAAGTTTCAGTTTTATATAGCTCAGAAACACATGCATTAAAAAAAAACCTGGAGTTTAACAAAATTGCTGATTCTTTGGCTAAAGAGGCCAGAAAACTCGACCAAACCGCAATTCCAATAAACCAAACATATGTAAATGCCTTTGCAACATCAAAAATTTTTACCCTCTTTAAAATCAAAGCATATGATCAAATAACCACTCTTGATATCGACAGGAAAACAGCCACCGCGCTCATCAGGCTAAGAACAAAACATCATAAAAATATGAAAATTTCTGCTGATGGTACTGAAAGTTATCAGAACTGTGGAAACTTTTGCGATAAAGAACTCCCACCGTATCATGTTTTCAACTGTCCTGCAGTTACTGCAGGTCTTCACATCTTAAACTCCCTTACAGCGAAAGATTTGTACTCTTGTAATGCCATTGATATAGCTAAGGCTATTCAAGCAAACCATTATTTATAATCTCTTTGAGGACACGACACCAACCAAATAACACATGCATTAGGACCCGTTTATAGGGTAGGCAACAGTTCGCAGCAGCACATTCACACTAAGAAAATACCAGGACAAGACAGAACGAAAGTATATCCTAGCAGAACCTTCCCACCGGCAGTCGGACTTTTCCGACTACAGAACAAGATGGCCGGAACATATGCACTAATTTGTTTATCACGCTTTAACTTTTACCTACAGTACTTATATCTTTGTATCCATGAATAATGCACAATTTTGTGAAAATTTCGAAAAATATTTTCTTAAAAATTGATTACATGCTTCAGAAATATTATTTGCTGTGTTTTTTGAAAGTAAAACAATGCAAAATATGAGAACAAGTTTTATAAACATAATTAACTTAAAGCGTTCAAGAAATTAAAAAAAAATATTCCTAAAAAAACAAATTACGCAGAAAAATACTATCCTAAAACAACATATTTTCCGCATAACTACAAGTGCATCACTTTTTTCGAGTAAAACTTCCACCAAAGAAAAAACAGTTAACACTTTTCACATGTTTTAAAATAATTTGAAATAAAAGTGTGAAAACACTTATGTTTTTATACGATAAAAAATAAGCTCGAAGATTTTCTTAAAAGGCTAAAATGTTCCAGGTTTGTCGTTCGATGATGCTTTTATTCTTTAAGCCGCGAGGTAATATCTTACATTATTGCAGGCAGAAAAGGCCGTTTTATTGGCACTGTTATAAGGAAGCATGAAAACATAAAAGACTAAATATTTAAGTTCCATCTCTTTATTTGTTTTCCATTAGCTTTTAGATACGTTTTTCCCAACAAGCAAATAAGCGTATTTATTTTGTTTTCCAATTTCAAAACAGCTTTTACTACCAATTATACTTTTTTGGAGCTGAATATATTTTCAGCTGAGATTATTGAAACAAATGTCGTTTCAACTCGGGGCAATGGTATTTTTTCACAGAAAACTTTCTTTTCATTACAATGTTTTTGTTAAATAAATTATGAAGCATTTATAATTATAGATTTGGAAATTACTTAAAACATTAAGTGATTATGCACATATTGAAAGCTTAAAAAGATTTGTTTTAAATTTAATGCACTGGTTATGTCAATTAATTAACAGTAAATTTAATGTTTTACATTTTCCACTAGCATCTAAAAATTTAACTAAATTTCAACAAAAATGGTCTGAGAAAGATAGCCATAATACATTAATTCACCTGATCTATCGCCCTGAGACTTTTATCTCTTCACAAAACCGAAAACTGCAATGAAACGATACTTTTTACAATAATTTTTCACTCATACAAGCTGCCATGTCCCAGATGATAGAGAACATACCCAAAACAGCAGTTTAAAGATGCATGAATAAATACATTGATTGACCATTCAAATGTTATATTGAGCTAAATGGATCTTATCTTCAGCAAATATCAGATTTAAAAAATGTTACCAAGCTCTTTTTTTCTATCACTAAAACGATCTGTTTTGTTTAGATAACACTGCATCTGTCTCCTTTTATACTGCTTGATAATCCATCCCACTGCCCTCCCAATCGCGAATTTATTCGAAAAGTTACAACTACCTTTCTAAATCCCGGTCCTTCGTGCGACCAGTCGTGTGTCATATTTTCTAATATGACACACGGTGACTCAGTAACGGATTACCTGTTTTCGAAATTTGTCACGTTTTAAAACGGTCTAAAAATTGAAAAAAATATATAATTTTACTTCATGGGGCTCAATACATTTAAGGTGCGAGGAAAAATTAATAGTTGCATACAAAGTTAACTGACAATTTTATTGCACTTCCAATGATATCAACTGATGGTGTAATTTCTTACTGATTGCTACTATTTGCACCTTTAATGGTGAGGCAGAGCTTACGCCCCATGGTGTAATTTTTTAATTTCTTTACACCGTTTTAAAAATACTGTAAATTTAAAATCATCTTTGCTGAAAACAAATAGTTTTTGCGTTTTAGTGTTGTTCATGACATTAGGCAGTCGATTATACTTTATGGAGATAACACTTCAAGAAATATATTTTATTTACATTTTGCTGCACTTACATCGAAAGTTCGCCAATCTGTAATATATCTTGCATATACAAATTACCATACTGACGTGCTAAGCGCAAAAGTAGTATTTGCAGTCGAGTTGATTCTGATGACATTTGAAGTCGTATTTGATTCTGATGACACTTTTACAGAATTTTTCAAAAAATATTTCTCGCTTTTAAATGACCATATAATTTTCTATTTAGGTGAAATACGTCACAAAGAGCTACCCGGTGGCAATAACTCAATTTTGTTGAAAAGTGCAGATACGACTTTTGTGCTTAGCACGGCAGCATACTTGAAGAGTTTGGAGAAAGAAGTGTTTATGTACCATTTTTTTGAAAATACACTCTGGACAATGGCAAGCAATGGATACACATAAGCAAATTAAACTTGGTACATCAAAAAATAAATGTTATTCGATCAACTTCAAACGTCACTAAACGACGAAACCAGGAGAAAAAAAAACTGTAACAATAAAACTTTAAACTTTAATTACGCACAATTTCAGTTCAGTTACATAACCTCTTCATCTCCCATCATTGCAATTACGTATATAGATTTTTTTTAAATTTAAGACATTTAAACATGTTCAACAATGACCATGATCAACAATGAGTTTTCAATTGAAGAATTATTAAGTTTCATTCCCCAACCCCAAAAGTATCTGTTATATTTAGATCACACTGCATCTGTCTGCCTGATAATCCATCCCACTGTCTACCTAATCGCGAATTTATCAGAAAAGTTAGAACTACATTTCTCAATCCCCGGTCCTCCGTGCTACCGGCTCGTCCATCATTTTCCGAGCTGACACACAGTGGCTCGGTAACGGATTACCTGTTTGCGCAACATCTTCGCAACCAAATTATCGAAACGCTGCATCCGTTTGCGCCCAATAATTTCGCACGTGATTCATATCTCGAACAAGTCACTGCAGAGGTTTCCGTGTTCACGCGACGGATCGCTCACAATGGCGAGTGATATCTTTACTTAACGTGCAGCTGATGGAACTGGCATTTGCCTACGTTTGGCGTTGGGTAAGGTTTGTGAAATGAACGAAATGCTCATCGTGAAGACTGATATTGTTGTGTGGAGTTAATTGGTCGTGGTGCGGTTATAAAGAGTAGTTTTCAGACGGTTAAGAATATTTCTGTTGTTAATGGCACTAATTAAATTAAAATAAAATGCCTTTTTGATGCGCAAATTGCTCTTCCAGTTTAACGAGTGTCATGTTTGTCAGTAAATATTTGCATCTGATACCGGAGATTTAGATATGTTGATATTGATTGTAATATATTTGGATTCTATTAATTGTTAAAAAAACTACTTAAAAAACAATTATTTATACTTTAACAAGTATAAGTCATTTCTTTAAAGATAATACTTTTTTTTCACTTTCAGAAGATAAAGGACTACAATGTAACAAACAAAAATTAAATCCTGATTTAAAACTATCCCAGACCAAAAAGTTTTGAGGGTACAAGAGACTAGCAATCCTACTTTTCCTTTCATGCGGTAGAACGACATGTAAATGAACACCTCTCCAGTTATGAAAAAAAAAATTTGGGGGGAGAGTGGGAGGGAAATAAGGTTTTTAAAAAACTTTTCTTAGATAAATTAACACTAGTCACTTTCTTCTATACATTTCCAGAAAGAAAACTAGTGTTTATTCAGAGCTTGGGCACTTTTTGTCATGTCAATACTCCCAAGAAACCTAATGCAGAATCATGAGGATTCTCTCACATTTTTAATATAATTATAGATCTCTGCATCATTTCAAGTAGGCTAACTATCATGTGTCAAATACGACAATTTTAAACTATGCTACGATTTTTTTTAAATGAAATTGATCTTCATTCATTGGCTATAACTTACCTTTTAGCCTATTTAGCCCTTTTTTTGTATTTTGATGAATTTGTACGTTTCTTTTCCATAGCTTAGAGAATATGATGTTGGAGTTTTATGCGTGGTACTATAAGGTCAGGTTAATATTCTTGTATGCTGCATTTTACCTTCTAATTAATATTGCACTGTTAACTTATTTATAAAATTTGCATCAAAAAATGTATTATACATGAAAGAAAACGGCTCGTAAGGAAATGGAAAAAATGAGTACTTTTTCTCCTGAATGATAACTCCTGTATTTCGTGTCTCTTCTACTTATTTATTTATTTGTAAAAGTTTTAAAAGGAGTACAATACGTTTAAACTTTTTACTCCTTGGGAAGCACGAATTAAAATAAATGTATATCTTTCAAACATTTTATTTTTCAGTACAAAATATTTTTATAAACATATTTTAGACCTGAACTGAAACAAAAGATCCAGCATAAATTTTTAGTGCTACCTTTATCATAAATTAAATGCGGACAGAAGGATACGTTGAACCGACCTGAATGATTTATATATTTAATATCAAATCGAAATTTTACGTGAAGACTATCTTCATAATCATTTTCTTGCTTCCTATGATTGATGCTTAAAAATCCCTGCTTTGACGTTCAATTATTTCATGCGTACCTAGCAATGCTTGCTCACTTCTGAGGAAAAATTTATCATTTAGCGCTAATAAAATATAACCTATTTGTATTTTTAGAATGAGATATGTAACTTAATCGAATCAAGTGCAGTGTGATACACTTTTTTATGAGTATTGAGTAATATTTAAAAATACAAATTAAAAACAATTAAATATTATACATTGTATGCCTTATTCTCTGTTATTTAAAAACTGCTGACAACTACAGAATTTCAATGAAACATATATTTATATACTAATTTTTGAAGTTGCAGTTGCTTATGAGAATTTTGCTACTCTATACGCGTTGATCATTGTTGTATCAGTTTTCTTTTCTGAAATATAATATTATGTTACTTAATTTTAAGTTATCCAGTCTTAAAATGAATATTGAAGCTATTATGATTGTCCCTTTAAGTCATATTCGTTAGAGCAGGAGTGCACATCCGGGAGGGTCATGCCCTATACTTGCCCGTCTAATTTATAACAGTTGCTGTGTGCGGTGGGGCTTATTTGAGTTATTTTTAGCTTTTATTTTGGTCTCCGTGCTATTTGGATTTGTGCTCTGACTTTGCTCTTGGGGGCGGGGGCAACTTTGTGTTTAAAGCAAAAAAAAAAAACCTTTCCCATTGACTTATCCTGATATTTCTTGACCATGAAGCGAGAAACTAACAAGCCTTTTTTTATGCATAAGCTTGTCCACATCTCCCTCTCCTCCAAAGGCGAAGGCGCACCCTCTGCAAATGCTACGGAATACCCCCCCCCTCCCAAAAAAAAAAGATAAAAACCTGCCTAAAAATATATGTCCCTAGAAACTCCAATGATGCACCCTGTGTTTTATCGGATGACCATATCAAGTGTTTTCGCCAAATTGGCAATCTCATTATCATTGTATTGACAACTCATAAAGTTTTATAAGTAAAGCTTCTGACATTTTACCATTTATGAAAACGTTTTCAAGCTCTACTAATATTTTAAATCTACTTTTAATACATTATTTTACTAATAATGTATTAAATGTACCATATTTCGTATTTTAACCTTTATTAATAACTAACAGCACGGCGCCTCCAAATGTAGTCAAAATGGTTGTCACTTCACAAAACGTAAGTACATTAAAGAAGTTCAGACCGCACGTGTTAGCCCTTTGATTTCTACGTTATTATTTTGACTTTGGTGCTAAATATTGCCAAAACAGCATCATGGAAACTTTTTGATAGCAGCAGTGAATCAGACACTGGCGAACTACAACTTCCTGGAAAAAAGAAAAATCCGATTTAGTTTCTATAGTCCTGTCGAGGGAACTGAAAAGGTTATGACATGCAATGATTGAAAAAAAAGTATTATCAAGTGGTAAGAACACTTAGAATGCGTACAATAAGCGTTGAAAAAATATTTAAAATACGTAATAATCTTTCTAACTTACTTCATTTCCCGATTTTTATAATGGATTTTTTTTTTCTTAAAAGTGAAAGTGTTTGCACTTTTCTTGAATCAAAACCGAAACTAGATAACTGCACTTTACACAGAAGAAGTTCGCGGGCCGGATGGAGCCGTGTATCATGTGATCCTCAACTTAAAATCTTGTTATGACTTTTCTGTCGAATCATCGAATGAATCGAAAGAATTACTGCTAAGACTTCGAGTGCTCTGCTTACATACGGTTAAATTTATTCACGAGTTCCCCCTTTTCCTCTTTCTCCCATAAATGGGAATAAAAATACCAAACTTTTACAAAATTTAATACATTGAAAATACTAAACAAATAAATAAAATAAACAACTAGTGCATAGTTGGTATTTAAAATTGGTTTTCTTAACTGTTGTGTAAAAAAAATCTCACATTTAGAAAATATACTAATGCATGTGTTTTTTTTTTCATTTTCTTATATTTTTAAAATAAAATACATGAAATTTAAAGTTTAAGTGAAACAAGAATGCGCAGGAAAATCTAGTGAACACTAAATCGAGGAGTAGTAAAACAGAAATTTATACCAAAATCTGAATGAGTTTATCTTAATGATTACAATTATCCTGTATTCGTAGAAATAAAATTAGAATGAAATGAATATATGACTCTTCAAATCTCTCATAAATATTTATTTTTCTAATCGTTTGATTTTTTTTTGCCATCGACCATAGGCCATTGGAAGAGGAACATAATCGGCTATCGACCATCGGCCAACTTTGAACAATCGGCCAACAATCGGCATCGGCCCATAGTCCAAAAAATGCCATCGATCGAGCCTGACAAATTAATGATAACACAGGCCAACAAAAAAAACCTTTTTGAAAACTTTTTTAATTTTAATAGCTGATCTTGATAGATTTTTATGTGCTGAATCCAAATCTGCTTGTAGTTTTTATGTATCACCCTTAGTTTCCAAGCAAAATGTATTTTATTATATAGTCTAATACCCATTTACAGTATATAGGGAAATCAATGAAACACTGTAGAATCGTAAAAATGGTTTGTATTTACAGTAAAATACTTGGAATAGTAATTTTATGTGATGATACAAGGTTCACTTGTCAACTGGAATTGCTTTATATTTTCTTTCCCTTTTTTCCTTGAAGCTTCTTGTGTAGATTTTCCTGCGATGAATAGCTTGCTGAACTTCCCGGTGAAGTGACCAACAGTAATCCCCCATCATGTTGTAGCATGTGTTTCAGCAGTGCTGCCAACATCATCTTTGTTCATTAGACCTATTTTTTCATGTTATCTTAACTATGAAAAAGCTGTTAAATTCTAAAAATGTTTCTTTATTTCATGAATGTAACTATAAAATGTGAATAAATGGTGGGTGATACAACTTTTTAAGCATCATATTTGGATTCAGCAACCTAAACAGCATAAGAATAAGGTATTTTCATTAAAAAAGTTTTTTCATCGTTGGCCTGTGTAATACTTGTGGAAATACCCGTTCTATTTATAGGAGCAATTGTAAGAAAAAATTGTGGCATTATTCATTCAATTGTCCAGGATTAATCCCGTTAAAAATATGGCAATATCCCGCAGGATTCTGGATCGGGATTTCCAGTCTGAAAACCCCAGTGCTGGTGTCTGCTATGAATCCATAGCGTGATTTTAATCTTGGTTGTGGTTTATTATTTTAGATTTAAACTATTTCCTCATACAAAAACTAACCAGATATTTACCGGATCTTTATACTCAAGATGGTGGAAGGCTAAGGGAATAACAGGATAAAATGTACCATGCATGGCGCGAACTATTTAACAAGAAGCGACTTAACAATAAATATTGATACATAGCAAAGCGAAGGAACGTAAGTTTTATAATTCGTCACTTGAAGACTAATAAAAGTAGGTTTTGTTCATGTATTCCTCTTAATACGCTAATACAATAGTGAATCGTTTGTTTGTCCTAGTTAAATCTTATATTGATCGGAAGTATAAAAGCCAAATATATATCCTTGTGAACATTATTTTTAACGATTTAACAATTTTAATTACTTTAAGTTGTCCTCAAATTTACTTTTCCACTGTTAGATTTTTTTCTACCTCCAAATTTACTGTTGTTAAATAATATCGTATTAGCTATCCCTGTTTTACGGCATTTTTAGATGGAACATAACAATTTGTCTAATCGAAAAAAGTCTTCTAGTATATGTTTATGAAAAACAGTGACTTAGATTCAAAATAGCTAGAAAAAAATATAATAAAAACAACGTAACCAGACAAAAGGGAAAAAAAGAAAAGAATGTTCTTCCAAAAAATCTGCAATGCACCGCGTTTTACTCTTATTTTCTTTTCTAAATCCTATCTCCCAACCTCTACGAAATGCAAACACTTGATGATACGTGAATGTGATAAATGGTAACCGGTATTTATAAATCATAACATTCATCTTAATGTAAATAGAATGGTGTTTATATGATTAATGGCTACGATTTTAAAACTCGATTTGAGTGGAAGAAAATATTTTTGCAAGATTTGCTTTCCCTTTCTTAGGTAGATGGTTATTAACGACTCATCTCTGAGAATATTTGACTGAACAAAAAGTTCATGGCCCAGTTATTTGACCCACCCAATGTTTATATGATTACTTGCATTTAATTTTGAAACACGTCATACCTTGTTTTTATTATTGTTCAACGCTTTTTTTTCCTTAATGAATAGTGCATAGTTTTCTCATAGTTTTAAACGTGGTCTGAAACGGTCTTTGTTGTGATGCATTGTTAACTTATCTTAAAACTGATTTAGATAGAATCATTTCCAGTGAAGGGTTTGTAAGTCGTTAGCTTTTCACGAGTACGGCGAAGATTCATTCCAAAGTCAAAGGAAAAATGTAATGGCACGTCTATAAATATATGCTAAATAGGAACTTAACAAAGCATCACTGACTTAATAATCATTCTTATAATCCATTTAATTACTTAAATGCCATGTATAAGGAATTTATATTACATGCGAAATATTAACCCTACACTGCATAGCGTTGCCAATTAGATACGTGGACTATTTTTCCTTATGGCCATGCATAAGGCGACTCAAGCATAAAAAGCAAGTATTAAGTATCTTTAAAGTAAATATAACCATCTATTATCAGAATTGATATTTTTTAAAATGTTTTCCAACGCTTTCTTATTACATTAAAAATACAGGGTGTCCACTCCTATCGTGGACCAATAGCTAATTTCTGAACCGTTAGAGATAAGCATATAGTTTATTTAGGAAAAAATCTCTAAATTACGAAAGGAATTTTGGGTCTATTCAATGTTTTTCAAAAAATCAAATTTTGAAAGAGTTACGAAATTTAGATTTTTATACAGCCCCCCAGTCCTATCAATCATGTTTAGTAAAACATTCTTGACACTATAACGTTTAAAACTAAAAAAAAATCACTGTTCTACTACAAAAATTGGCCGAGTTATGACGTTTTGAAAAATCAAGATTTTGAAGGATTTCGCATACGGTCCCTTAAGCGATCTCTCGATGACGTCATGAAACAATGCAAAATCTTGATTTTTCAAAACGTCATAACTCGGTCAATTTTTGTGGTAGAACAGTAATTTTTTTTTAGTTTTAAACGTTACAGTGTCAAGAATATTTTACTAAATATGATTGATAGGACTGGGGGGCTGTATAAAAATCTAAATTTCGTAACTCTTTCAAAATTTGATTTTTTGAGAAACACTGAATAGACCCAAAATTCCTTTCGTAATTTAGAGATTTTTTCCTAAATGAACTATATGCTTATCTCTAACGGTTTAGAAATTAGCTATTGGTCCACGATAGGAGTGGACACCCTGTATATACATGCCTTTCAAAGAACAAAAAATCATGCAGTGTAGGGTTAAAATTACATTTGAAAGAATACCAGCAACGTCTTTGTTCGCGATAAAAAAATAACTGTGATAAAAGTTACCGCGTTTACACTAGCGTGTTTTCTACACAAAACACCTCATCATTAACTATATTTAAAATTGAGAAATATATATTAAAATTGAGACGTAAATACTCCCATTACACAGCACTACTGGGTCCCCCGTACCAGCCCGTGGCTCAAAATGTTGAATGGTGCCCTGAGGATCCATTTACCTAACAGCGAACCCATGGTACCCATTAGTGAACACGAAGGATCATTGACCAGCTGGTATCGAACCAAGGCCTCTATAGACTCCATTTAAACATTTTACCGATCTGGCTACCTTGCTTGTTTTAGATGCAGTTTGCCAATGTAACAAATACCGTTACTTTTTTTTTTTTGCAAAATAATTATTGGTTTTCTAAATACTTTATATTTTAATTAAGAGATAATTTTAAATTATAAACGATGGATGAGCATTAAATCGACACTTTTGAGCCTATGAAAAAGTCATTATTGTTATCTGTACTGAGTCTTTTAAAATATGAAATAGTAATGTTATAATTATAAGTTTGCAATGTTGTTGAAATTGATAATTAACTATTGATATAACAGATCTTACTTCGAATTACTAAATTAAAAACTCCGAATATTGTTCAAAAGTTTCATTTGAACTATAGTTCTTGTCCCCTATAAATGTGTCAAAATTAAAAATGTTAGTTTACACTATTTTCACACTATTTATAGTGTCATGTAGTGAATGTTTTTGTTAAAAGTTACAGTTGAACATTATTCTTTGAGAAATAAAAAATATTACACTTCAATCTGACGTTGACTAAAACTAATATATGTAACTGTCATGTAACCGATTTTCATTTTGTCAAACAACTGAAAATTATCTAATTCCCCGGATCTTTATATTATAATTCGCTAGAAAGTCAGCCTGATTTTTAATATAGATAACTTACAATTATGTTTCTAAGGATTTAAAAAAAGAGCGTTTTCCAAGTATAAGATCCTTTTGTACTATAAAGCCATTCAATAATATATAACTCAAACAAATTGCAATTTTAACACATTTGAACTTCAAATACTGTCTGAATTTGCTCTGTAGTCATTCACAGAATTAGAACATGTGCTTTTTTCATCTTGGATACAGCAATTTTGAATGAGATTTGGCTCCTTAGGGACCTGGCGATAAATTATGCAATTGATGAAATATTTCACATTTAAATAGGATAATAACTTTTTTTTAAATTGCTTATCCATGTTATGTATTATCTTAAACTTTAATGAACATTTAGGGGCGAGGTGGTTTACGAGCAGTTTTATTAATTCATTTAGTTATTTTTTTATTTTTCAATAGAGAGTTTAACCCTAAGTAAAAGAGGACTTGGTGTTCGTAAGAAAAGTTTTTGACTAATTCTTTTTCGCTTTAAACTTTTAACCCATTTATGCCAAGTAGCCTAAAAACGAGACGCTTGGTAGTTATTGCATTCAAAAACCTGTAATGTGTACATCATTTTACTGAAGCTGTTTTCCACAAGTTAAATACTTCTTCTTGAGAAAACCAGTCAGAGCCACTATTTGGACATCAGAGTTTATTCATTGACAACTATTTTAAGACAAAGCAGTCAAGCAACGATCCAGCATGGGTAGCCACAGAAAGTAAGTTTTTTTTGCGAGTTTTTTTTAATAAAATTAAACTATTTTAAAATGATTTGCTTAAAATTGATCAGATATGCCTTCTGTAATGTTATTTTGCAAAAGTAAAGTCAAGTCAGGGCTTATTTTGCTCACATATCTGCAAAATATCCCATAAACAGGACTTTAAATAACTTACTAAATATGGCAACTGCGAAATATTTCAAACCTAAAATGTATATAAACCACTCCAAGGAAGAGTTTTAAGCAGATAAAAATTGAAAAAATTGTTAAATAAAACTTGGGCATAAATCGGTTAATATCTTAACTTTGCACTTCATTTTGAGCATTTTTGCAATTGAAAGTATGTATGTAGGACGAACGGTTGCAAAAATAAAGGTCATGCAAGCTAGAATGAAATACCCGGTATAATGCAACATTTATTTTTTTTCTAATTTACCAGAAATAGCAGTTTAATATTTTTCCGTCTCGATAACGAACGTATCTTACGAGATACATCCATTACTGAAAATAAAATGACATTGAAACAATGCTTTGCAAACTTTTGAATTTAATTGCTATATATATATGTAGAGTTCATTTACGTTATAAAGTTCATGTAATGAAACATCTACCCATAGTTGCAATTTTGTGGGATGTTTTGTGCAAAATAGATCCTTCCGTGGAATTGCCCTGTTACATTTAACTGTGTTGGGAGTTTGTATCCCACCGTGCGTCTATTCTCTCAGGACATGAATCTATTGATAACAGATATGGACTACAGTGCCGTGCTTGCGTATACTTGCATTTAATTCGGATGGTAGACTACGATTTTGTGCGTCCCCCCCTCTTTTGGCGAAAACCACGAGATGTGGGACATTCATCTCAATGACAGATTGCTTATTGGATTGCAATCACCTCTCCATGATGCAAAGTACACCCATCTATTCATATACTCCAATTCGCTTCATATATATTCGGAATTTAGGTTCTGCAAACAGCTAGATAATGAATGCATTCGGTATTTTTGAAGGACTTTAGATGAATGTTTCTTTACGACGAATTTAAATATGCTTAAATTTAAGCAGAAGCCGTGTGTATATAATCTAACTTGAAAAAAGAAAACAGTATTGTTTTTAGATGATTTATAATTACCGACTAATAAAACACGACAAAAATAAACTGTTGTTTTTACAGCATAATACTGACAACAGAGGTGACAATTTAAAACTGTAAAATGTAGTTATAAACTAAAAGTAGCTGTAGTACATATATTACTAACAACTTAACAGTTTATTACTGTGCATTTTGCAGTTTTAAGATAAAACCTCTGCTGCCAGCATTATAATGTAAAAACAACAGTTTTTTTTTTTGAGTGTACGGATTTTAAAGAAAAAAGAAAAAAACTCGCTGCATTTAATATTTTTGTTGACTTCTACTTGAAAGGTAGTAAATTCTGAAAATGTATTTCAAAACATCCTATCAAGTGCAGCTTTTTCTGCAGAAGAAAAGTAAGTGATAAAACTAATACGCTCTTTTGAACAGATCAACAAAAACATATGTACACAACTGGTTAAAGGCAGACGAACAACAAGAGAGTAAAATAATAGTCAATATCGTTAGCGAGGGAAATGAAGCAAGAGATGATAATGAAAACTGACTTTGAAAATTATTTTTACTGACGAACAAAAAATTATCTGAATTTCCATTAAATATGTACAACACGATCATGTATAAATCAAAAAGGTTTTAGTCTGTAACAAATACAGTTAAGGACTTTTTTACAAAACCCTACACTGCATCGTGTTGCCAATTGGATACATAGACAATTTTTCCTTCTTATGACAACAGAATGTAGACATAAGGCAACTCAATACAAAGCAAGTATTAGGTATCTTTAATGCATTTATTACCGTTTATCCTCAAAAAAAATTGTTGAATATTTTTTCATGTTTTCTTATTACATTGAAAAGCATATTTCTTTTTCAAAGAAAAATTTAAAAACATGCAGTGTAGGGGTTTGAAAGTTATCTTTAACTACCCTTAAAAATACGAATTGCATGTGATGTGACTTTTGCTATTGATAACAGTTATGCAAACCAACGCGAATTCAGTTAATTCGTTAAAATCTTGTTAAGCATTTTTAGTAAGTTTGAATCTGCAGTACACATACCTTTAGCGCAATACTTCTATTCTAAAACAGTATTAATATATTTATAATTACGTTTATTCTACCAATATCGACCTTACCCCAGAAAGATCATTATCGTTGTTTCAGCCAACTAATTGGGGAAAGGAGAAAACAGCTGTTATTGCTATTTGAATGAAATTCGCTAAGTTAAATAAATCAAGTGACAGTGCTTTTGACTTTTAGACAAACCCTATCGTCTAGCCACAACTGACAGTTAATAAATTATAAAGGACATCCATTAGCTGCCATCAAGTAAGGGACACTGAATTTGATTCTTTTGTTTTTCTTGATGGAGAACAGGTGCTGTTCATGCTTAATTTAGTTATTTGATGAAATACGATAGCGGATCACAGAAGCTCCTTTTGATATTGTCTTATTATTTCACAACACACATTTAACATACGTGTGCTATAATAACAATGCATCGAATGAGTACTTCAGTATATGCATAAGAGTACAGCAATTTCGAGTGAATTATTTTCATAGTTATTTTACTTTTAGCAGCACCATTCATGTTATATATAGTATTATAAATGTATTAACATCTAAATCAAATGAAAAAAAAAACTTCTAAAGTTTAGCACTATTATCTAAAATTAAGAGCTTATAGTAGATAAATTATTTAAACTAAATTATTAACCTAGTTCATAGTGACCTTGCCACTCAAGAACACTTTAAACCCAGTGGGTTACGTGGAGTACAACTCAGCATGATTATAATTAAAGTTCCAATTGCAAAGCGCATTTTTAATTTAAAAATTAACTTTCTCCTCCTCACAACACCTCTTACCGTATAACCTTAGGTTATTATTACCTCTCTTTCTTAGGTTATTTAAAAACCCCTGGTAAGAATGACTTGATGTTTCACAGAACTGACGTGAGGTCATGAAATTTCAAGGTAGTTTAGGGGGGAAGCAAACTGAAGGAATTAGATATGCGGGGAAATATTGTTAGTAAGAAATAAACAATATATTCAAGGAACTTGCATTACCTTTAACACATCAGTAGACAAATTACGTGTTAAAGAGAAAAACTTAGTGTGGTGAAAGAAACAGAAGAGCTTATTGAAACAAAAACATTACCGATAACACCGGTCAACACAATTTTTGAGTCTGGCTTCTGAGTATGAAATTTTATTTGGTTTTATGTTTCTAATAAAGGAAAAAATAATTTTTTCGATCAAAGTTTGTTTCTGTAGAAATTATGGGTTTTTTTTAGATTTTTAACAGAAACACATGATTTTTTCAATGACACAAGTAAAAAAATGTTTTCTGAACATCAGGTTTTTAAAATTTAAATATAAGAAAAACATAATAGCACAAAAACGTAAAATAATGAAAAGCCAAGCTCAAACTTAATAATAGACACAAGAATGCTTGTTTTCCAAATGTTCTCTTATTCTTTGCTGTTGTTATCACAAAAAACAACAGATCTTGCAGACGATAAATAAATTAAATAATTTGAAGAAATTGCAGACGATAAAAAAACTCAAAAATAGCAAATGTAAAACTCAGCAGACGATAATTTTACCAACAAAATTTTAAAAAATCGATGGAAGTCATTTTTTCTTTAGCCAAGCAATTAAAACCTTCAAAGTGACCTGAAACAGTCAAAAACAAACTTTAAAAGCCAAGAATGGATATTTGAGTCTTTTTCGATGCCTATTATCAGAATTCATGCATTAAAACAGAAACTCCGAAAAAAAAAATTGTTGACCGGGGTGTAATTAATGTATATGGCGAATACAAAAAATACCTTTGTGCGATTGATGTGAACTTTTAATCCAACGTTAAAGAAGCACAACTATACAGGTATACTGCAGACACGTGTTTCGAGGCTAGAAGAAACCCTTTTTTCAATGCAAGAAGTGTGAGCTTTAGGATGAAGAATCATCCGATACAAGCAACACGGAGGAACAAAAGACAGTATAAATAGCGAAAACTGGATATTAACAAAACAAACAACCTACCTGTATATTTTCGCTTTTTAGCCTACTTTCCCGTTGAAAATAAAAGAAAGACGAAAAAAGTATTAAAAATAGCTTAATGCATCTAAAAAATATCGCCAAGTCCAAAAACTATTGCCAAGTTAAAAAAATATCGCCAAGTTAAAAAAATAAGAAGGTGAAATGAATATCGAAAAATTAAAAATTTGAAAGTAGGGTATTGAGATGGGGAATTTGTGCGTCGGTCGGTCGGTCTGTCGGTCGGTCGGTCTGTCGGTCTGTCGGTCTGTCTGTCTGTCCCCCCCTAATAACTTTTGAATGAACATTCCGATTTGGACAAACTTTTTTTTGTTGGAAAGATCTCGGTGAGTACAGCTCATTCCCATATTTGATTTTTCGATTTGAACAATTTTTGGTTCAACTTTAAACCGTTGAAACAACCTATCCCGAGATGCTAACTTTTGAGTGAACAGTCCGATTTGGACAAACTTTTTTTTGTTCGAAAGATCTTTTCAAGGATACTTCATTCCCGTATCTATATTTTCGATTTGAACAATTTTTCGTTCAACATTGAACCGTTCAAACAAGCTGTTACTCCTAATAACTTTTGAATGAACAGTCCGATTTAAACAAACTTTTTTTTGTTCGAAGCATCTCGGCAAGGATATTTTATTACCGTGTTTAAATTTTCAATTTAAACATTTTTGGTTCAACATTGAACCGTTTAAGCAACCTTTCTCCACCTAATAACTTTTGAGTGAACCGTCCGAATGGAATAAACTTTTTTTTGTTCGTAAGATCTCGGCGAGTAAAGCTCATTCCCACATTTGATTTTTCGATTTGAGCAATTTTTGGTTCAACTTTGAACCGTTCAAACAACCTGTCCCTCGATGCTAACTTTTGAGTGAACAATCCGATTGGAAAAAACTTTTTTTTGTTCGAAAGATCTTTTCAAGGATACTTCATTCCCGTATTCCCGTATTTACATTTCCGATTTGAATAATTTTTCGTTCAACATTGAACCGCTCAATCAAGTTGTCATCACCCCTAATAACTTTTGAGTGAACAGTCCGATTTAAATAAACATTTTTTTTGTTCGAAGGATCTCAGCAAGGATACTTCATTACCGTATTTAAATTTTCCATTTGAACTTTTTTCGTTCAACATTGAACCGTTCAAGCAACCTTTCTCCACCTAATAACTTTTGAGTGAACCGTCCGAATGGAATAAACTTTTTTTTGTTTGAAAGATCTCGGAGAGGCTTTCCCATACATTCCCATATTTCGCTTTTTGATTTGAACTATTTTTCGTTCAATATTGAACCGTTCAGAAAAAAATTAACATTAGCGTCTACGGGGAATTTAAGTTGAATGTTGATCCTGAACTTAAAGTCGGATTTTCTTCAAAGTAACTTTGTAAGAAAATAGTTTTGATAAATAATGTTTGTAAAGTACTTTTCTGAGTAATCTGGTGTGAGGACTGATTCAGACTCCGACTCCGCAAACATGGCGAAATGCAGGCTCAGAAAAAAAATTAACATTAGCGTCTACGGGGAATTTAAGTTGAATGTTGATCCTGAACTTAAAGTCGGATTTCCTTCAAACTAACTTTGTAAGAAAATTGTTTTAATAAATAATGTTTGTAAAGTACTTTTCTGAGTAATCTTCTGTGAGTACTCTGATTCCGACTCCGACTCCGCAAACATGGCGGAAATGCAGGCTCAGAAAAAAAAAGACTGACTGTGTAGACGATTTTTTGTTTATTTATTCATTTGTTTTATTTTATTTATAATTATTATTTTTTTTTGGCAGACGATTTTTTTGTAACAAAAATTTTTCATTCACGAGAACATTTTATTCTTTATTTATATTTCACAACTGGCAAGGGATTAAAAGTGAAATTCGAGACATTTTATTAACGGACAAGTTTTTTTTTTTCTTTTTTTTTTTTTTCTTTCTTTGATAAAATGTGTTTTGATGCTCTTTGTACTTTTATTTTTTTATTTATTTATTTTATTATTATTATTATTATTATTATTTTTTTTTTTTTGAAAACGATGGATGATTTTTTTCTACGGAGGAACTGTAACAGTTAGGGCCATGCTCCACATCAGCGTAAAACGCGACCGAAACTGAAGGCAGAAACCGAAAATCCGGGAACTTTCCATAGGAACACCATTGAATCCATTTTACGCTTCTGCGTAATTTTTCTGCCTACGTTGATGTGGAGCATGGCCCTAACACTCTTTAAAAGGTGCGACAAAACATTATTTATTCGTTAATTACTTTTTACGTGTCTATTTCATCTGATGAGAGGGGTATATTTTGCTTTTCGAAATCCGCTCTAAGTGCTAAAAAGGTATGTTTGACATAATTTTCAGTCTCAGATAATCAAGAGAATAATGATCAGATGCGAGAATGTCGATGTCGATGTACGGGAAAGTATGCTCGTTTAGTTCTTGACAAAACTTCTTGTTTAACGTTGGATTAAAACTTCACAAATGTATGTGGTGTTCAATACGCCGTTGGCCTTGTTACGCTGCTAGTTGGGAGCGTGAAACAGTGCGTTTTAAGAATAGACGAGAGTTTTCACTGTCTTTTTTTGCATCACACAGATATGTCTTCGGTGAGCGTGCATTATCTTAGTAATTAGCCTCCAATATTGTGCCACTACCCTGACAGCGTCGTTGTGTAGGCTGATCATTGAAAGTGATTCCAAGTGATTGAACATCTCGTATTTTTTATGAAAAAATAAGGATTAAAAAGAATTTTGTTAAACGAATTGGCAGTAGTTACTTTCTTCTACGCATTTATAAAAAGAAAACAATCAGCTCGACCACTGATTGCGGTGTTCATTCACTAGGTGTGTACACTTTTTTCCATTTAACCCTCCAAAGAACCTCGTGCAGAACCAAACAAGTTTCATGAAATTGTTTAAGAATAATTCAACTGAAATATTTTTACTGTCTATGGCAAATGCCAGTTTCGAACGATGATATTACTTTTTGAAAATGATACTGCCTTAAAATGTTCATTCAGCTATATAGCAAAGTTAGGAAATATATTTTTAATTTATCAAGCGAACTTCCATGGCATCACCACTGCTAGTGTGAAATATGAACACATTTGAGTAATTGTTTTTCATTTAGTTGTGAAGTCATTTTCAAATCGCAACTTTGATTATGAAGATAATGTATCATTTTTAAACTTAAAGCTGCATTTTGAAACAGAAAATAAGTAAATAGTATTAAAATATATATATATTAATTGAAAACAATCAACTGAACTAATTAATACGTGTTTTAAAATATAAATTAAACACTCATATATATATATATATATATATATATATATATATATATATATATATATATATATATATACTAGCTGACCCGGCCACGCGTTGCTGTGGCTAAGGTATGGGTTAAACTATGTTTCAATAGAAACGAAAAACTTTATTACCGATCAACTTTCTATAAATATGAATTTGAGGTCAAAATGTGAAAACAATCGAACAAAAATTTCCTAAGTTTGCTAGAAACAAAAATCAACAAAAAATGTAGCATTTTAATACTTAGAAATATTATATTCAAGCTTGTAACAATTGAGTTAATTAAAAATTTGCTAATTGCTATTGTAACACTTTATTTTTAATGTAACATTTTATTTTTTATTAATGTAGGTAGGGTAGATAATTAACCAATATTATTTGTTATTTTTTGAATTAAAAGCATTTTTAATTTCAGTTTAACTCAACACTAATCGGTGCACAATATTATTTGTTAATCTGTCTCTTGAAAACAAAAATAGATTGGACGGTTTTCCCACACGGGAGCAGGCGACCTATAGTTGTCCATGGAAAAAACATGGATTTTCTAAATCTAAACCGCAAATTGACATTGTATGTCCTTGGAACTTATTAATGGACATGGCGAAAGCTAAACGAATGGGAAACTGTAGCCTTTTAAAGGGTATTGAAGATTCTGACGCGGTGTCATTGGGATACGTGGCAACAGAACTACTTCATCTTTAAACTTGCCAGTCAGAATGATTGCCTCAATAATATTCCCGGTGATTTTTTTTTTTTTTTTTTTTGATAACTAAACGCATACCATTGCATAATCTCGGTGGATTACGTAGAAGAACTATGGGTGAACCAATTTTTAACCGCAGATTATGTGGCATTCCGGGTATGTTAGAAGAATTTTAGCCAAGAATACAGAAAAGCTGGTAGCTGAATAGATAATTTGCAATAAAAAAATATATTGCGGTCCTAAATTGAGATAAAAACTATCCTATCATTTAAGATGGACCAAACTGAAACTGCGTGCAAAATTTGGTTAAAATCGGTTCAGTAGCTGAGGAGTCCATTGGACACAAACACAGGGACACGTAATTTTTATATATTAAGATATAATTTTATAAAATATTTTATTTTTCATTATCAAAATATTTCAATAATTTTTTACATCACATCGAACTCGATTTCAAAAGTTTGGTTAGAAAAAATAAAAAATGACTTCATTTTAGGGATGCTTCAAAATGAGAAAAACATTACTTTGAGAAATTTGATTAGAAGCTAAAAAAAATTTTAACGACGCATATCAATGGGAAGATATTGATGTAACTGGCATTTCCTGAGTAGTTCCTATTGAGTAGTTCCTGTGAAGTTAGTGCCGTTATCCGAGTACATGATTGAAGAACGACCTCTCCGTGCAAAAAAAGCGTCGTAAGGCTTGCCTAAAACTTTCAGTTGAAAGAGATGTAACCAATTCAAAATGGACCGCTCTGTAGACAGCACATGTGAACAGTACAATCCACGCCTTTTGCCCACTTCGAAGGAACACAGGACCTGCCAGATCAACTCCTGAGACCTGGCAACTTGCTACTCTGTGAATTCGGTCTGGAGGCAAAGGTGATGGTTCAGAATCACAGGTTTTGTCGAGATCTTTCTACACTGAAAACATTGCCGAATTACTTTTTGTACCACCTTTCGACCCTTAGGGATCCAGAAGTGTTGTCGTAAAAATGACAATGTCACTAACATTCCCCCGTGCTTTAAAACTTGATGAGTGTGTTCTATCATTCTTCGTACGATAACATGATCTGGAAGTATTATAGGTTTCTGAAATTGCTCATCGTCATCACTTAGTATGAGTCTAGTTTTAACTCTTAGGATGTCATCATCCTCAAAACACTGTATTGTTTCTGAATATTTTTCTCTCACATCAGATGGCCATTCACGTTGTATCAAACTTATAATTGCCTTCTCTGCCACATCAAGCTCTGTGTTTGTAAGTTCACCGATAATCTTAGGGGATTTCTTACTTGAGTTATGGGAAAATCTTATGATCCAAGCAGTCATTCGTAAAAGTTTCGTATACTGAGAAAAGAAAAAAAGTCTATCACTGAAGTTTTCATCGATAGTGAAGTTAACAGAAGCACTTATAGTTTTCTTGCACTCTGACAAAGCTTCTTCAGGATATAGAATTTCTGCTTGTGACCAAAGCTCTTGCGGTTATTTTAACTCTTCTAAAACCAATGTAGTCCCTCCCACCACTTTGATTGCAGGAGCTGCCTCTAGTTACAAGATCGGGATGGCAAATCACAAGGGTTCATATCGCCTGACACATGCCTCCAAGCTTTAATGTCCGTCAGATGTCGTATTTCTTTTACTCTATTTCCGACAAAAGTGTTCCACGACTCTTTCCGCGTAATCCAACAGAGGACAACCATGGAATCTGTCTAGTAATACGTTTTTAATGGCATCTTGAGAGCTTCTAAAATGGAATTTGACAATCGAGCTCCAATCGTTGCAGCTAACAACTCAAAACGTGGAATTGTTGGAGAGTTATGGGAGCTACTCTTGCCTTTGCAGATACCAACTGTACAGATAATCCCTCTTCATCCTCGCAACGCAAAAACGCACACGCTGCGAATGCTCAAATAGATGCATCTGTAAAAGTATGTAGAGAAGCTAAATCAGGATTCCCACGGAAAAATCGTCGTGGAATACTACATTGTTTAATAAGATCAATATCTTCGTTCCATTTCAAGTATTTTCTTTGTATATCTGCAGGAACAATGTCATCCCAGTCAATTTTGCACCGCCACGTTTCTTGCAACAACATTTTAGGCAATAGTGTAGCAGGACAAGTGAAACCTATAGGGTCGTATATACTGTTCATTAGGGCCAATAAACTTCTCTTCGTTATTTTATCGTGATCACTACAAACTTTTGGACTCACGCATGAAAGCTCATCTTTCGGTATGTTCCATTTTAAGCCTAGTATGTTTTGATTTTCTTCTTTCATTCCATTATAGGCCCAACAACGTAAATCAAACTGAGCTTCTTTCATAATTTCTTTTGACTGTGTGATCAGTTGACGTAATTCTTCATCAGTATTCACACTCGTAATGAGGTTATCGACATAGAACCCGTTCTTCAGTTTTTCTACTGTTATATCAAGTTTTTCGTTTTGGTATTTTTTCAAGCTTAAATGATGCCCAATAGTAGCATTGAGCAAAAATGGACTACTCGTAAGAGCGAAGACCACTCGGCAGTGTTCGAAGAATTTTATCTTACTATAGCTCTCATCCTCCCACCATAAAAATCTGAGAACATTCCTATTCTCTGGAAGAATGCTAATCTGAAGAAATGCTTGTCTGATATCCGCCGTAACCCCAATGACACCGTATCGGAGGTTTGTTAACAATACTGGAATTTTCTGCATTAAACTAGGACCTACACTGAGGCAATCATTCAAAGAGGCTGAACCGGTATTTTTTACTGATGCGTCAAAGCCCGGTCTAACTTTGGTCGTGTTAGAATCTGGCTTAAGAACTGGTCTGTGGGGTAGGTAATGGTCAAAGGTGTGAGCATCAGAAGTAGAAACAGTCTGAATGATATGCTTTTCTTCCCATTGACGAAAAACTTGGCAATATGAGTCAAAAACCTTCTCTCTTTTGATTCGTTTCGTAACACTTTTTAATCTCGATTCTGCGATATTATAATTGTCCGACAGAGAAGGATGTCCTGAAAGCCACGGAAAAGACACTTCGTAACGACCCTCATCATTTGTAATAATTGTTTCCTTAAAATGCAGTAAGGTGTCTTCTTCGATCGGCAACGAATTTTTTCTTTCAATGGGATCGGATATTCCTAGCGTTTCCAAGTCCCAGAGTTTTAGAAGTTGAGAGTTCTGTAAGGTTAAGGATACCATGTTCAAAATATTTTTTCTTTTCCTTGATCCTAAAATTCACCATCCAAATTTTGTTTCCATTCCTGCTATTCCAGATGGTAGTATTTCTATTCTACCAGTCATGATTCTATACCAAGCGTATCAGCTCCCAAAAGCATTCTGATGAGGTACACTTGTTTTCCAATATCACTTAATTTAATGCATCGAGAAGCTAGTTCCGAAATTAAGGCAGGATCTTGAACGTTAGGTAAATTTGTAAAAATTTCTGCCTGGTCGAGAACAGGTAACTTACAGGAAAATTTGTTGAACACACTCTTAACTTGTACATCGTAACGCCTTTGCTTAGCTTCTGTTGTGACTCCTCCACCAAACAGTCCTTGCGTAATTAACTCCTCTCCTGAAGGCGATAGATCGAGCTCAACAGCTAGACTTTCTTCAATATAAAATGTGTGAGATCCGTCATCCAGAAGAGCCCTAAAATATTCTACCTTATGTTTCTTATATACTCGTACAATTAGAGTTTTTAAGTACTATATTACATTCGTAGTGTTTTCAACCGAAATGAGAGAGTTCGAATTTCCTTCAGTTTTGGATGTTGTTTGATGCTTGCTTAAATCTGGACACAGCAGCGCATAACGCCTTCGATTGCAAATAATGCCCCGTACGGAGTTTTTGCATTTCTTTTCAAAATGTCCGTATCTTAAACATACTAGACAACAGTTTTTCTTCATGACAGAAGACTTCATATCATTTAGTGACATATTTTTTGCTTTTATACAGTCACTACTCTTATGCTTCCCCTCGCAAAAAATGCATTGTGATTTATCTGGTGATGTGGAGATAAGTGCTGATGCGGATGGAACGTGATCTTTCTCTTCCAAGAACGTAACTTGGGCTTGCTTCCTTGTATTGCAATCGGAATTGAACCCCATCTGAGCGAGGGCTACTTCATGACCCAAGAAGGTCATCAAATCTTCCAGAAGTTGTTCTGGTTTCTTCGAAGTTGATTCATCGCGGTTCAATCTGCACCTGTCCCACGCTTTGAGAGTGTCCACTGGTAGGCAGGACTCCACTACTGGAAACAACATCGCTGCATAATTTTGAGTAGTTACACCTAATGTCTCAAATGCTCGTAAATAAGATCCAAGCTTGTCGTATAGTTCTGATAATTTAATATTGGACCTGCTGTTTACCAATGATAGAAGATTTCGGACGTATACTTCAATCATCAAATCATCTCTTCCAAATCTAAATTTTATAGATGATTTACAGATTTTTTGTAGTCTTCTTTTGAAGGTGGGTAACTATCCACAATGTCTCTGGCTTTGGTTTTAATTTTTAACGAATTTATAAGGTATTGAAATTTGTCTTCTTCTCTTAGATCTTCATTTTCATTTATTCGGCCAAATTGTCCCCAGAACGCAACCCAATTTTTTGGAGACAAATCAAATTCCTTAAGTTTCAACATCGGTAGCTTTAAATTTTCCGCAGATTTTCTGCTCGAAGTATTAGAAATTAGATCATCTTTCGTATAATGTCTTTCGTATAAAATTCTTACTTTAATAAAGCGATCTCTGTATGACTCCATTGTGTCATAGTCGGCATCGGAAAACGTTATGAAATCTTTCAGTGCTTCAACTTTAAACAAGCGATCTGCCTTTTCTGTAACTTTCTGAAATTACACTAAGACACTATCGACTACTTTTTGTTCGTGAAGCGCAAAAAAAAGTGCGTTTTTCAGCTACAGTAAATAATCTTCTTAGATTTGCCCTTTCCTTTCGTAAATTTATGACTACAGCTGTTTAAAATTTCTGGTATTGCCTCAGCTTCAGTCTCTTTCGTATCAGTTTTTTTTGTATCAGTCATCTTATTAGTTCAATGTAAATATGCGTACTGTATAAAAGTCCACTAATGGAATAGCCGCTGGACCGTAAATCACATCAGCGAGAGCTATTTTTCCAGAGCAGTCATTATCCTATATGATTTGACATTGCGCTTCAGTTCTTAAATGGCGGAACTTTTCACAGTTAAATATCAAAAGTTTTAGATTCTACTCACTCTCACGGACGCCACATCTGTAGAAACTGGAGCCGGGATTATTATTTTATTATAAAAACATTTATATGAATAACTTGAAAGGACACTTAACACTTAATCTTACAGCCAATATTTTCGTAACTGTTTTACATCCTCTTTTCAAGGTCCCCTTTATCGAAAGAACGAAAACAGTTCCCCCGATTCTTATCTGTTGCCAGATTCATTTTTCCAATATCACTATCAAAATGGTTTTGACGTTATAGTTTTTAGGAAGTGGCTCAACTGGAGTTGCAACAACAATCCTACCCCCTCCCGCCCCTTTATCATTGCATTTGATGATAATATTTACAATATTTTTTTACACATTACTTTGTCCACAACAAATTCGAAGTTGACTACGTTTTGGTGTAACTTTTTATTTACCAAAACATTTCCTGACAAATAAATGGCAGATACATTTTCGCCATCTAACAAATGAAAGAAAAGTATAACATATACGTAACTAAGCACAGTAACTAAATTTACAATGAAACGCATTTGGAACTATTTTTAGTTGCCCAATGAAAAGGAGTAATTCCAAAAGGAATCACTTTAACCAAGATCATTGTATCAATAGCTGATTAGAGGCACGCAAGGGAGCATGCACTTTATACAGTTCTTAGACATACCTAGATTCACAGAAAAAAATCCCTTAGATCCTAGATGAAGATAAACCACTTCAGAAACCCTGAATGCGATTGTTTTTCTTTATCTAGATGTGTCCTAAAGAGAAAGTACAAATGTAATTCGAAGATAAAATGCAGTGCTTTCTATTTTCTACCATGACACAGCCAACTATTTGCTTTCAATAACATCTCCAGTTGTTTTGTCCAACGTATAAAAGCAGAAGTAATCCCGATCCGTTTCCCCCCTTTTGTATTTGGTAAAAGTAATCATCCATCAAGCCGCTTGGCAGGCGGAAAACGACATAACAGGCGAGTAGGGGGTAAAAACAAAAAGAGAAGAAAAAAAGAAAGAAAGAAAGAGAAAGCGACTGAGAAAACTGGGATCGTAATTGCGGAGTTTAAAGGTTTCACGTTCTTTATTTCTTTCCATAATACGAACTGACAGTTTCAGAAAGTTTTGATTGTTTAAACACTAATGTCTGTAGAAATGCTGGAGATTTTTCATTAAAAAATGCAGAGAGGGGGGTTTTTTTATGAAAAGAATTCTTTCCACATATTTTCTGACAAAAGCAAAATTTCAAACGTCTGAGAGGAAACCAAAATTATATGAAAAGTTTGAGACCTGCTCTTTCTGAAATTAATTTTATGCAGCGTTGTTTTCAAAAATAACATTAACGCTTTAAGGTCACTATAACCACGTAAAAATTCAGTGAAATAAAGTTAAAAAAATGTGATTTTTGAACAAGAAATGAAACGTTTCTAAATGTTTAAAAACACCCAACTTCTGTCACATGGCATCCAAATATTACAGCATGGAGTTTTAATACGAACAGCCACTTCACAACTATTGCTCACACTAGAACATATTAAAAAAAGGGCAGAGTTATGTACAAGGTTACACATTTATTTTGCAAATTAAAAAGTACCAAGTTAACCTGCTAATAAATACTGAGTAAATAAATAAAATATTAATCTATAAAAAAGAGTACACAGTTGAACCTCTTGGTTCAAAAGTACTCTAAACGAATGTAACGCTACTTCAAAAATTCTGAAAGAAGTCTGATAAAAACCCTAAGTCATTCCTTTATATAACGGTCTTCTTCGTCGGTGCCCTTTAAAAAAATGTGTGTATGCAAAAGCTTCGGAGATTTGTATATGTTCTAAAAACGTCTGACAGGCAATTAATTATCTGAATGGTCTGTGAGCATAAAATAGGAATTTTCTTATTACATTTTATTACTTAGACTTCTATCTGAGGTTAGACTTCTATCTGAAAGAAAAATTATTTTAAATATAAAAACTAACTAAAAAATGAGAAGAAAAAATAAAACAAAACTTTATATTTTGAGGTATCAATTTTACAGTATGCCTAATTATTTAATTTCTAAAGGCCAATCCAGAAAAAATTAAGGTCCCTTTTGAAAAAAAGAAAATTTAAACATTTAACCTTTTTACGTTTCATCAAATATACCAAATGACTCAGGATTAAATAAAACATATTTCTTAAGTTAATTTAGGAACAGTTATGCAATGCGAAAGAAACCTTTGCATGATTTAGCTTCTCGTTTGAACTTTTATTTTATTCGTGTACAGTATAATTTCTATTAAGTAGAGCTTTGAAAAAATAAGACAAAATTCAGTTTAAAATACCATGAGCTTTAAAAAGAGAGAAAAAAAATACTGTGCGCTGCTTACAAAAGAATGAACATTTTTAAAGCATTTATTTTAATAAAGCTTATATGAAATATTTTTTACTTCCGCTTCATTTTCCCCAGGAAGGGTTTTATTTTATTTAGTGCTCCAGAGTAATATAAAATCGTAATATATAATCTTCTTATATGACAACGTTTAATGAATAAAACATGTTTCAACTATAATATTGCATTAGATTGAAACTGTACGGGAGTTTTGTAATTAATGTCAATTTTTATTTCGTCAAAAAAAAAAAAAAAAAAAAAAAATCACGTGTAACACAAGGCAACGGTAATCAAACATTGCTATTAATTTTCAGGAAATCATGGATTTTTTTTTTTTTTTTTGACATTTAGAAAATTCAACAAAAAATTGATCAATAAAAAACTTTCGCAAACTATAAGATGGGACTCACGTTGCAAAATATAGTGTTTGATAAAATGGGAGAGAAAACGGTAGGAGGGGGTAGGTAAACTAGCCATAAAAGTTTAACGGATATTGATGTAAAAGAAACATTGAAAATTTTGTAATGGCACATAAAAAATGTCATTTTGGTTAAGTAAGTTTATGATAGATTTTGAAACAAATGAAGCCGCAGAGACATCAGCTTATCGCAGCATTTGAAATAAATAACATTTCTTTGACTTTGGTCTACAACGATCCTAGGCGCACAAAGCTATAATCGGGCATACAATGAATAACGTCTGGGTGGCTTTAATCTACAGTGTCACTTGAAGTGTGAATGATGTCTCAGAGAGATCAAAATCTGCGTAGCATACGAAAGGAATGATGTTTCTCCGACTTGATCTAGAATATAATTTGAAATTAATGACATTTCAGAGACGTTAAACTCTACAGTAGTATATGAAAGGAATGATGTTTCGGGAACTTTAGTCCACAATGGTACTTAAAATTTATGACGTTTCAGTGACATAGAAGTCTACTGTAGCATATGAAAGGAATGATGTTTCGCGATCTGTAGTCTGCATTAGCATTTTAAATAAATGACGTCTCAAAGTCATCGTACTTGATTGTTAAATAGGATGGAAAGGACATCCCGGCGACTTTTTCTACACTGTTTCTTCAAATGAATTTTGCATAGACATGGCAGAGTCAATAGCACATAAAATGAATGACGTCCCTCCAACTTATGTTCCCAATTGTTCTTTAAAAAAACTGTTTGAGAGACATCAGCCTTTAAAAAGCCATGAACGGAATGACTTTTTTTTTCAAATGGTAAAAGTTTTTAAAAAGGAAATCAAAAGGCTAGCCAAATATGTCAGAGTTATCTTCACTAATTTTTTGCCGTACTTGACGCTATTTCAAAATCAGTCAAAATCACTACTTATTAAAAAAAAATTTTCAAACAAATATTTTAGTAGTCACTAAAACATCACCACATTTGGTGACATCTTTGGTTTGAGCTTACATGATCGACGGGATTGTGCGTGGGTATTTGTTTTTCCTTTTTTTTTTTTTTTTTCGGAACAAGTAAAAAAAGAAAAGGATAACAGAAAGATATGATCGAAAACGTTTCAAAGATAAATATGGGGATACCTGGAGATTGTTTTAGAGGCTCAACTAAGATCATCTTTAAATCTTCTTCCGCGGGATATTAAACAAAATCTCCCATTCTGCTTCTGATCCCAAGGAAAAACAAAGGAGAGAAATGCTGTGTTTTAATCTGCAGTGAAAACTGAATTTGTTTCTTTTCTTTATATCGAAGATTTGAAAAGCAAGTTTATGATAAAATAGGTTTAGTTCCATGTGCATTAAAGCAGTGTATCGACTTTTTTGATATTAATTATTAGTTTTAATTTGAAAAAAAAAACAAAAGGTAACTAGTTGTTTATTAAGAATGAAAGACAATTGACGCGAAATGACTAATGTGTTATGTCATATTAACTATTTTTAGCCTACTTTCCCGTTAAAAATAAAAGAAAGACGAAAAAAGTATTAAAAGTAGCTTAATGCATCTAAAAAATATCGCCAAGTCCAAAAAATATCGCCAAGTTAAAAAAATAAAAAGGTAAAATGAATATCGAAAAATTAAAAATTTGAAAGTAGGGTATTGAGATGGGGAATTTGTGCGTCGGTCGGTCTGTCGGTCGGTCTGTCTGTCCCCCCCCCCCTAATAACTTTTGAATGAACATTCCGATTTGGACAAACTTTTTTTTGTTGGAAAGATCTCAGCGAGTACAGCTCATTCCCATATCTGATTTTTCGATTTGGACAATTTTTGGTTCAACTTTGAACCGTTCAAACAACCGGTCCCGCGATGCTAACTTTTGAGTGAACAATCCGATTTGAACAAACTTTTTTTTGTTCGAAAGATCTTATCAAGGATACTTCATTCCCGTATCTACATTTTCGATTTGAACAATTTTTCGTTCAACATTGAACCGCTCAATCAAGCTGTCACCCCTAATATCTTTTGAGTGAACAGTCCGATTTAAATAAACTTTTTTTTGTTCGAAGGATCTCAGCAAGGATACTTCATTACCGTATTTAAATTTTCAATTTGAACACTTTTTCGTTCAACATTGAACCGTTCAAGCAACTTTTCCCCACATAATAACTTTTGAGTGAACCGTCCGAATGGAATTTTTTTTTTTTTTGTTTGAAAGATCTCGGAGAGGCTTTCCCATACATTCCCATATTTCGCTTTTTGATTTGAACCATTTTTCGTTCAATATTGAACCGTTCAGAGAAAAAAAATTAACATTAGCGTCTACGGGGAATTTAAGTTGAATGTTGATCCTGAACTTAAAGTCGGATTTCCTTCAAACTAACTTTGTAAGAAAATGGTTTTGATAAATAATGTTTGTAACGTACTTTTCTGAGTAATCTTCTGTGAGGACTCTGATTCCGACTCCGACTCCGCAAACATGGTGGAAATGCAGGCTCAGAAAAAAAATTACTGACTGTGCAGACGATTTTTTTTATTTATTCATTTGATTTATTTTATTTATTATTATTATTATTATTATTATTATTATTATTATTATTATTATTTTTTGGCAGACGATGTTTTTTTTGTAACAAAAATTTTTCATTCACGAGAACATTTTATTCTTTATTTATATTTAACAACTGGCAACAGATTAAAAGTGAAATTCGAGACATTTTATTAACGGACGAGTTTTTTTTTTTTCTTTTTTTTTCCTTTCTTTGATAAAATGTGTTTTGATGCTCTTTGTACTTTTATTTATTTATTTATTTATTTTATTAATATTATTATTATTATTATTTTTTTTTTTTTGAAAACGATGGAGGATTTTTTCTACGGAGGAACTGTAACAGTTACTCTTTAAAAGGTGCGACAAAACTTTATTTATTCGTTAATTACTTTTTACGTGTCTATTTCATCTGATGAAAGGGGTATATTTTGCTTTTCGAAATCAGCTCTAAGTGCTAAAAAGGTATGTTTGACATAATTTTAAGTCTCAGATAATCAAGAGAATCATGATCAGATGCGAGAATGCCGATGTCGATGTACGGGAAAGTAGGCTCGTTTAGTTCTTGACAGAACTTTTTGTTAGTTAATTAGCTTATATTAAATAGATATTTGAACACAAATATTTAATCTAACGCTTTACCTTACATAAGTCTTCTGTGAATGACAGCATATTTTAAAAGATATTATTTTATTCATCTATTAGTAGCTTGATCGACGATTCCCATATATATATATATATATATATATATATATATATATATATATATATATATATATATATATATATATATATATATATATATATATATATATATATATACTAAACGTTGTTTTGCCATATAAATAATTTCCTAGTAATTTCTAGTGTAGACAAAAAATAGCTTACTTATTGTAAGTATGTATGTATGTATGGTAGAATGTGTATATTGTATGTATGTAAGAATGTGGTATATGCGTGAAATAAGCATGGAGCGCTGTGAACGATGAGGGAATATAAAAATAACAAAAGGCAAACATTATTTTTAAGTTATTATAATTTATTCCTTAAAATTATATATCATTAATTAAACAATTACGACAGTAACACTATTAAACAATATCAATCTCTTAATGCTATAGCGTGAACAATATTTTTTGTTAGTCCATCTTTAGCTAACACAAACAAACTGGATGGTTTACCCACTCGAGAGCATGCCACGTATAATTGTCCGTGTGAAAAACATGGTGTTCTCAAATCTAAGCCACAAACAGACATCGTTTGACCTTGGGATTTGTTGATAGTCATTGCAAATGCCAATCTAATCGGAAACTGAATACGTTTGAATTGAATTGGCACATCTGTAGGTATAATAGGAATCCGTGGTATGAGTATATTTTCACCTCTGAACTTGCCATTTAAAATCCTGGCTTCGATCACGTTTTTCATTAATTTTTGAATGACTAATCGCGTACCGTTGCACAGCCGGGGCGGGTTCAAATTACGAAGCAAGATAATTGGAGATCCAACCTTTATTTTTTAAAAATTTGTGTCACTTTAATGGTCGTTCATACCCCCCCCCCCTCTCGCAGTGAAAAAAAACTTTACACAGCAGATTTTGCCTAATAACTCAACACTCATGGTGTTTGATACATTTTATTTGTTTGTAATGATGTTTTTTGGTCACAACCAATATGAAAATCACAAAAAATAGTTACTTTAATTTTTAACATATATTTATCTTCTTCAGAATTTTTGACTTTTAATTTTACCTTGAATTTGACGTAAATGCAAGGTATAAAATACAGAATTTTATAAAGGTACAAAAATTAACATAATATAATTGATAGTGTATATAATTTTTGAAAAAATAATATAAGTGCCGCAAATCAAAAACCATTTATTGCCACAATCGATTCAAAGCCCCCAAAAATGGCGCAAACGTCCATAAGAAAATTCTACAGCATCGAAGGACCCCATTGCCAATTTTAACAAAGATCCGACCAAAACTGTCATTTTGTACTATAAAAAAATATGGGGTAGATCCCCATGAGGGGATGTACCTGCATAAGGACATTACAATCATTAAAATCATTCAAAAAAAAAAAAAAAAACCATGCAGCTGTTCGAAAAAATCCTTGCGGGCCTGGATTCGATCTCATTCCATCAGGAACTTCAACCTGACGCGCATAACCACTTGACCATCGGGTCGCTCATTGAAGTAAGGATTTACGATAACACATATTGTTTTAAATGACATGAAATGTTAGTTTTTCGATCATAACTTTTTTTCTAGTGAACAAATATCGTCATATGAGTACATGGTACCTAAGTTATACCATCTCCTATCGATTAAAAAAAATCGTCCAAATCGGTTCTGTAGATCAGATGTTATGTGCGAACAAAAAAAAAAAAAAAATTGGAGGTGGACTACCCCTTACATTTAGGGGGATGAAAAATAGATGTTGGCCGATTCTCATAGATACTGGATAAGCACAAAAAATTTCATCAAAATCGCAAAATAGCCCTGAGGCACCGAAAATGGCGGCTCCGGTCCTTCGGACCTTTGAAAATATTTAGCACATTTCCATGGACGCGACATCATCATCATCATTATACTTAACTCTTATTCATACGTGTAATAAAATATGATGCTTGTTACTGTGTGATTCAGTGACCTAGAATAATGAAATTTCATATAGGGAGGAACTTTTTACCTAGCTCAGGACCTCGAAGCTTGATGTTTGGTAAGATAATTAGAAGCCAAGTTATTTCATATTAGGGGATGTTACCCTATTAGGGGCTATTTGGCATATTTTTTACTTCTCGATTTTTCTAATTTTTTTTTTGTTGTACTTATGGTAAAAGTAATTTATGCCTCTAATAGGGTAACATCTTGGCTATAAAAACACACTGGGAACATCATTTAAAATTCACTGGGGAATTCGTAAAAAATATTCTCCGAAGGCTCCTCAACAGTGCCAACTTACCCCGGAGTCGGGGTAGGTTGGCAGATGCATCGGGGTATGTTGGCATAACGTTGTTTGAAATGATAAGTTTTCAGCAATATAACAATTTTTTATTTTTTAAATATTTATTTAAATATATTATAAGGTCGAATATATCGAAACAAAGCTTTAAAACACTGGTATCGTATGAGCATTGCAGGTATGTTACAAATGCTTCATGTCAACTGCAAAAGATGGATTCTTACTCATCTGAATGGAGAGTTAATTTTCTATTCAGATGAGCGTCGGGAAGCTCTAGTCACATTCAATACTTTGTAGTTTTCACCATAGTGGAGACTGAAAAGTCCTCGTAATCGACTTTAAGTATTTGCCCTGGATATTTGCGGGCTTCATACTTCACTATCCCAATCTCACCTAATCAGCTCCAACAGCAACTTTTAATGCTGTCTCATCTGCAGGTGGAGACTGTGTAGGAAGGTTGGGACAGACCAGATCCAGTAGAAATGGCTCATCTTTATTCTCATCACTGAAATGAGGAAAGAAGAAATCATAGCCATCCTCACTATCAGCATACGGTATAGCATCAGAGAAATCTCATCAGTTTTAGTGCTACTAATATCTTCCTTCTTTGCAAGTTCCTTTATGATTATTCTTTGATTTCGTAGTCATTGTTTTTGTTTTCTTTCTTTGTCCCATCAACGTAAAGTGTTTTATTTTATTTCTCAGCTTTTTTTTTTTTTTTTTGCCAGTTTATTTTCAACTGGAGTGCCGGTTCAGATTGTACAGTACCTCCTGTTTTTTCCTCTGATTGTCCGTTTTCATGGCCCTGCTTTTGGCTGAACGTCTTTAGGGGTCACAAGTCGACATGTTTCGGAGGAGCAGGTTGCATTAGTAGGGATTGAAGGTTAATTCCTTCGACGCTAGGAATAGGGATATTTTTAACACTAGTACTACCCCTAACAAGTAGTAGGAACATTTTAAACACCAGCATTACCTGCACTAGTAGAAGGGACATCAGTTAGGTCTGTGTAGGTATCTATAAATATGCAATGTCACGGTAACATCAAGAGTGGATAAGTTGGCATAGATCGCTGGCCTATGCCAATTTACCCTAATCTGAAAATGCCAACTAGCTCCAAAGGCATTTTCTGGATAACATGGTGGCCCTGCCTCGAATACAAACGACTGGGAATCCAGTAACTGCATCAATCCCCAGGCTACTTAGTCACTATATCCACCATAAACTTGGAGTACTTGAAAAAAAAAATTTAGGGTACTGAAAACCGAAAAGCAAATTGGAAAAAAATTTACTCACCAGAAAGAAAAACACAAAAAATACATATTTTTCGAACACACGCTAGCAAGACACTCTAACTATTGTGGAGGATGCAGAAGGTTGCCGAGTATGTCTCATCACGACGGCAGCGCTGTGGGCACAATGTAATAGAAAATAATGGCACAATGCTAACGTACCGCTTATGCCAAATAGTCCCGGTCTCACCTATACTTGATTTTTTGCCAAATTCCAGCAATTTTTACCACACATGTCCCGAAATATCCGAGTCACAGTAATATTTTTGCTCCTAAAAATTTTAATTTCAATCAAGATAGAAAAAAATCTTTGAAAATGGAGTGGTTTTTGTATTTTTTTATGATTTGTTAAAGAACATATTATTTTCTGCATTTATGGTGATCTAGAACCATCTCACGAATATCATAAATGTATGACGTGTAAAAGTTTAACACGTCATAGTAAAAGCCTTTCTCCCTATTCAGAAAATACAGGGTGTCCACTCCAATCGTGGACCAATAGCTAATTTCTAAATCGTTAGAGATAAGCGTATAGTTTATTTGGGAAAAAATCTCCAAATTACGAAAGGAATTTTGGGTCTATTCGATGTTTTTCAAAAAATCAAATTTTGAAAGAGTTACGAAATTTAAATTTTTATAGTCATCGAGAGATCGCTCCCTCGATGACGTCATGAAACAATGCAAAATCTTGATTTTTCAAAACGTCTTAACTCGGTCAATTTTTGTCGTAGAAGAGTGATTTTTTTTTAGTTTTAAACGTTACAGTGTCAAGAATGTTTTACTAAATATGATTGATAGGACTGGGGGGCTGTATAAAAATTTAAATTTCGTAACTTTTTCAAAATTTGATTTTTTGAAAAACATTGAATAGACCCAAAATTCCTTTCGTAATTTGGAGATTTTTTCCCAAATAAACTATATGCTTATCTCTAACGGTTTAGAAATTAGCTATTAGTCCACGATTAGAGTGGACACCCTGTATAATTAAAATAGATGATTTTTCTTTTTGTTCACAATGTTTTAAAGCAGAACGTGGCAGAGGTTGTACGCTTTTAACTATGGGACTGTCACCCCAAATATTTTCAGTCTTGCATCAATAACCTGGCGTTAGCATCGTCTCACGTGATTTAAATCTGACTAGTTATTCCATGGATATCTGAGTCGATTTTTTTTTTTTGTATTTCAGCGGTTAATTTCTTTCTTTATCCTGACGTTTTCTGTCGAATGCTTGCTACATTTAGTTTAAATTAAATTTTGGAAAAGCTACTTGCTTGCATACTGCGGGAACACATAGACACCTCTTTGATTATATATTTGTGCTGTTCCAATTAAAGAGGATCTCAAGGGAAAAGGGGGAGTTACGTTTCCTTTTTAGGAACAAGGCAACCGACTTTATACGAGCACGCTCTAATCTTCGTGACTATGTTGTTCACAAAAAAAGTGCGAAGTCAAATCTATCTGACATATTGCTTTCTTAAAAACATAGTTTTTACACTGGTAGAATTTTCTGCAGAAATTTCCCTTGCTCTGTCCTATCAGTTTAGGTGACAGGTACAAGCTTTTTAGTCGTTTAAAAATATATATATATACGAGTGATTCCATACCAACTCACCAGAAAAAGAAAAGTTGGTAGTACGACCAACTCTGATTTTCTTTTAATTTGGCACACGTGTTGATCATATAGAGGCATGGAAAAGTCCAAATTGTTAGGTTCCTGCTCCACTTATTTTCTGAGATACATGCCCTTAAAGTTTGTCCGCCACTTCAAAATACTAAAAAAGTGATGTTATTTAATCATTTTTTATAAAAAATCGTACTCATGCAAAATAAAAGTGTTAGATATCTATGGAAACTAGTTACTCCAAGCATTCAGAAAAAATACTAGAATGTTCATAATGAAAATTGCTGAGTTACATTGCTCTTTGAAGTTGTAATCACAAAAACTATTTTGCCGATTTTGCTAAAATTGAGGAATGTATTCCAAAAAAAAGGAAGACATAACCAAAGGTTTACTCACTTTCTGGTAGTGTACAGATGTTTACTATAAATGGTTACACAATGCATAACTTGGATTTCTCACTCCTTCTTGGAAATATTTAAGCTTAAAGATAAGCCATAAGGCAAAAACATGCGTTTTTGGCCATTTTGGCAGCTATTTTTCTCATAAAGGAGGAGCAGTAGAAACTTTTTTTTTTTTTTTTAAATCCACTGATATGTTAGCTATTCACAGGAAAAGAGTTTACTTTTGGTTATTTCTTCCATTAAAAGATATCCTGCTGACAGTATATGCATGTTTTTCGCGACGACCATATGCTTTTGTTCCCCCTCTCCTGGACTTAAATTTAATTAAACCAAAAAATAACGATGCATTTATTAATAGCTGTATTATCTACCCAATATGTCATGAAACTTAATTTATTAATTCATTGAACAATAAATTAGAAAATTGATGAAAACAAGAAATAGTATTTCTCTGATGCCTGAGCATTATGCATTCATAATTATAAAGCACTAAATACTTTCTTGAGAAATTAATTAACATAAAGGAGCTCTAAATATTTATATTATAAGCAATACCCAATTTTGTGATTGGGATACTCCTGTTTTTAATTGCAGAATTTCTTGAATATCACATGAATATCAGGAAAATAAATGAGGTCTTTTCGTTTGATGTAGGATATTTTATGACAAATTTCATTTGATGGGCTACTAACTGAGCATGGTGATAAAGAGCTATTAATTTCAGCATCGAATTATATTTTACCTTATGAACAGTTAAATATTTAAAAAATAATTAAATAAATAAGTTAATATAAAGCCATGCTTGAAGAATTAAAATTAGTGCAACTAATTTATTTCCGTACTGCTCTTTACAAAATTGACATGTGTTGAGCACTGATAAGAACTGACAAGAATAAGTTTACTCACTAAAATACTAGTGCACAGATACTATAAAGCATACATTCTATTTTCTACAAAATAATACTGCAACAAATAACAAGGGTATCCTCCTGTTTATAGCCATCAATCAGGAACATCCCAATCACAAGATAGGGTATTGCTTATGAGGTAAATATTCGAAGCTCCTTTATTTTAATTGATTTTTCAAAAAATTCTTTAGTACTTACCCCTTTATACCCTTGTTCTTTGTTGCAGTATTAAATTGTTGCAGTAAAAATCAACATATTTAGAACCCAAATATTTTAAACTAAACTAAGGTATTTAGCTCACAAAAATTAACGCTACATTTGCTAATAAAAATACAACCCAAAGGCTGAAAACAAACCCATTGAATCGCACCCTGTGCTGCTGGAAACGCACTAGATGGAAAGAAGCAAAAGCAATTTTCACTGGCGACCGAAATGAAGTTATACGTTCCTTTATAATGCTCGAGGATCAAAAGCCGAGCAGGAGAACTTTGTTAATGTTGCGGAAGAAGATTTAAGGCTGAACTCAATTGAGCTTCAAAAGTGCCTTCGAGGAAAATGATGGCCGCCATTGACGCGCTATCGATCAAAGGCATCCCTCTGTAAAGCCCTCGTGGGGCTTTTGTGTTCATTTTAGATTCCTGGACCGGGATGTGTATAGACTGGCAACTGAGCAATGAAATGGGATTCTTTTGAATTTATTTGCTGTATTTCAGACTTGTTTTGTATTTGTGTGCGATTGGAGTGGAGAAATTAGATATTTGATTTTTGAGACATATTTCAGCATGAAAACGAAGAAAAAATATTGGGAAGGTAAAGAAGGAAGTGCAGAAAGCATTTTTTTTTCTAATTATTTAGTGGGAATATAAGCAAAATGGATAAAAATTTAATAAATACCTTTGTGCTTGAAAAATTAGTAAGGATATTCAACGGTTTAGAGCACAAAATTTTCAAAAGTTTGCAAACATGGGTTTCGTGGTTATAAGGAGCTTTTTTTTTTTCTATCAGCGTGCTCCCTCTCTCTCCCTGCTCCTTTCAGTTGATTTATCTACTTTGTATTTATTTAAATTATACAATTATGTAGCCGAAGTAAAATGGATTAAGAATAGTTATCTGCTGTTAACTCAACGTTTAAAGATCATATCTATTTATATAAAAATAGATGTTTATTTGTATGTATGTTTGTTCCTTTTAAAAATTCAGTTTTCTTCGGATTTTCATCAAACTTGGCAAATAGGTTCCTTGATGCACCGAAATTTACATAGGTGGGGTTTTGAAATTTTTAAAAACTCCAAAAAGCTTACAATTCAAATGTTTTGTCTCAAAATGGCCATTTTATTTCAATTTTGAATAGATAGAGTAATAGAGATAAGCCTTTAAGAATACAGATTGATCAAATGTAACACATTTAAATATGAGTATATTTTCCAATAAAGATTAGGATTAACAATAGATCATTAATTTAAGGTTCCCCTATTGCATTGTTGCTACAAATATATATATATATATATATATATATATATATATATATATATATATATATATATATAAGTCTGAAAGAAACAGGAGGAGGAGGCATTAAATGTGCTTTGAAGCAATTATTTTTTTATGATTTTTAAGACGTTATTAAAGTACATTCATTACTTGAAAAAAATAGAAGTAATACATAATAGGGGACGACCAGATATAGTTGTTATACAGTTTCAATTTTATGTTTTTAATACTTTTTGTTATTAGTATTACGTTAAAAAATAGTTTTTCCCGTAAAACGAGGATTATTGCCCTATTAAATAATGATTTCAACTACTATGTTATATTTTTTTCTGACTAAGAAAATCACGAAAAGTTTTGCGATATATATCATATATCCCCCAAGCGAGTCAAGTTGACACACATTTGAAAGAGGTGTTATGCTGATGTAACAAGCAACAACGTTCTGTTTAAAAAGTTGTTTTTGAAGATTCTCACAAAATATTTGAAGTTTTATTCTGAGTTGTGTAGTTTATACAACAATATGTATGGTTAATTTCTCTAGAATACGCTTGCTCTAATATTTAAAAAAACAAACAAAAAAGTCTTTATTTTGATTTTTTTTTGTCTCAAATATACTTTGCACGGTAATTGAAAAAGCAAATCACAAAAATTTACTAGTGTGCACGAAAAAACAGAATACTTCCACCGCCGCTTAAGTAGTTCGAGTCAGCATTCGTTGGTTACTTCTGTAAACTACTTTCAGATCTGAGCACAAAGCATTTAAAAAATTAAAGCTCTTGCCTCAACTTGAACCTGTATCAACTACTCCTAGTCGCAACTATACAAAGCGGTCATTAAAATCAAACATTTGAATTGAAGCAATAAATGCAGCAGCAAATATACACAATTGAAATATAAAATGAAACGTATAGTTGACTAATATACTATTTATATTAAAAACTACATAATGACGTCAGTAAAAAGTCCATTATAACGTCGCTGCCGATCATCCGTAAATTTAAATAAAGTTTTCGTTGATACTGTTAATGTAAAGCAGAATTAAAAAGAAGCTGAAATTATCTTCTTCAGAATTAAAAAAAAAAAAAAAAGGTGAATAGTAAAATCTTTTGAATTGTAAAAAAATCATAGCCGAACACATCGAAACTAAACAACACTCCCTTAAATGATATGTGCTAAAAATGAAAGAATCAGTACGATGCGAATCTTTGCTTACAAAGAACAAACTAAAATCTTGAGAAAAACTGAAAAAAAAAAAAAACTGTATACGACGATGTTTGCTATTTTCTGTCTGGATGCTTTCATTACTTCTTGGATATAGCATTCACGCATTAAAAAACAAAACGTCTTTTTGCTCCATAACCATAGAAGTAATTGATGGCAAATCAAATCAGCATCAATTCATATTTCTTGCTGTAGCTTCTGAACTAGATTGGCTGAAATAACCTATCCCACAAACATAAACGGACAACCCCTCTACACGCGCACACACATTTACACACCACTAAACAGGCACACGCTTGCAGCTTTTTATGTTGATGTGCAAGGAAACATAAGTGGTAATAAAACAATATTTTCAGTAGTCAAGACTGACTTCTGATACTTTTGTGTACTTCGTCTAGACATTTCCTTGCAAAAATAAAATATATTTTCAACTTTGCATTTTAGACTGCATACAATAACTCTAGAAGCTATTATTCAGACTAGTTTCCCTTTTTATTTTGTATCTAATACGGGACATTGGGCACGACTCATTTCTCGAACAAGTATTCAGCAACGAATTTCATCATGCAAATTAAGGCAGAGGAACTACTTCCACAATGGCATTCTATCAATCACCGTGCAGCAAAGCGAAAGAAAAAACTACGCATTTAAATTTGAATATTTTCTTATCCATTTTCTTCCAATTGCATGAGAACTAGGGGAAGAAATGTTCTTGCAATCTATCTATCTATCTATCTATCTATCTATCTATCTATCTATCTATCTATATATCTATATATCTATATATCTATATATATATATATATATATATATATATATATATATATATATATATATATATATATATATATATATATATAAAGATGACGGTGTTTGTTTGTTTGTTGGTAACCGCTGGCCAGAAGCTCCCACAGCACCTACAGACCTGAAACTTGGCTCGAGAACTCGAACATATCCCAGTAAAATGCACCTCGAAAGCCAAATTTTTAATTTCGAATTAGTTATTTTTAAATTAATTAATTATAGTCTCATTTTTGGTGTATCTGCCATAATTGAGGGAGGAAAACCTTCTCCCACCCCAAAACATTATATATCGCTGGAAAGGGTTTTCTTCTGAAAAAGAAAAGTTTTAGCACGTTTCTGTCCGTTAATTAGGACAGGAGATATTATTTAATCAAGTTTAGTCAATTTTCAAGGCTTAACTATGTACGCAATACGGAAACACCAAGTCCATTTTCCTGATCAGCTGCTCTTTTGTCCCTGAAGTTACTTTGTGGTTTAAAGCGTATAGATTTAAGCCTTGAAAATTTATTCAGTTTGAATAATTAATATATCCTGTTATTTACTTCACTTTATGTCTCTTATATTTATTTTGTGAATTGATTTAAACTTTAACATGAGTTTAAGTAGAATTTAAAAGGTTGTGAAGCGCATTTGAACTGAAGGATATAATAATTTTTCTTCAGAGGGGGATAAAGTGAATTTAAATTTATTAAGTTGACTTTCTCAAAATTCGGTGTCACCGAAAATGTCACAATGGAAATATTATTGTTAAAAAAAATAGTGATGGCTATTCAATCACTCATCGTATTTGGCGTCGTAAAGTTTGGCCACAATCAGGAAATTTACCAAACCTCCCAGCCAGTGAAACACTATTTTCTCCAAATCAAAGAAAAAGAAAACGCTTTGGGAAGGAACAGTAGTTGTTTGCAGTCTAAAGAGTATTTTATTGCATGTTTAAAACATGTATTTAATGCCGCCATCACAAAATTTTTAATAGTTCTATTCTGACATTTTCGGTAACACCGCTATTCAGTTACTCTTCGTATTTGGCTTCGTAAAGTTTGGCAACAATCGAGAAATTTACCAAACCTCCCAGCCAGTGAAATCTTGCTTATTTGAGGGTCACTGTTAGATTGTAATCACTTCAAAGAGTTGGCGCGAAAGACATATTTCTTGCCTTTTAATGTTCACAATAAAATCATGAAAGAATGGTCGTGGCTGAGCAACCTGACTACAATTGGTTCCCTATGTTAATAAATTTAAATTTGGTGACCAGTTTTACATTGAAATTACGGTTAAATCGGTGAATTATATCAAATTTCAAGGGCAATATTGCTGTGTTCGTTAAGAGTTTCTGAAAATCTTGGCACTACAGTTGTGTCAAAAGTTCCATTGAAACGTAAAAATTTCGCTAAAAATAAATAAGTTCGTAACACGCACACACACACACGAAAAGAAGAAAAAAGTCTTAAAACTAAAATAATCCTGCCATTGAACACTACAAACTGTAAAATGTCATTAAAAGTGTCATCTATGTATATAAAGATGACGAGCCCTGTGTTTGATTGTTTGTATGTATGTTTGTAACCGATGGCCAGAAGCCCCCACAGTACCTACCGACTTGAAACTTGGCACAAAAATTCGAATGCATCCCCGTGAAATGCACTTCGAAGGCCGAGTTCTAAATTTCAATTTATATTTTATTAAATTAATTAATTAGTTTCATTTTCCCTATATCCCGCAAAATTGAGGAGACCCCCACCCCTCCGCCAAGCATTATACATCGTTGGAAAGTGTTTTTTCTGAAAAAGAAAAGTTGTAGCACGTTTCTCTAGGTTAATTAGAACAGGAGATATTAATTAATCAACTTTATTCAATTTTCAAGGCTTAATTCTAAACGCAAAACTGAAACACTAGGTCCATTTTCTAGACAAACTGCTCTTTCAGTGGTTTAAATTTGCGTATTGAGTTAAGCCTTGAAAATTGACTAAATCTCCTAATACTTACTCAACTCAATGTATTTTTGATTTATTTGGCGCATTGTGATTTAAACTTCAATATGACTTTTAGTGGAATTTAAAAGGTTGTGGAGTACATTTGAATAAAAGAACATTATAATTTTACTTCAGAGGGTTGTTGTGAATTTAAATTTATTCAGTTGACTTCCTTTACATTTTTTGCACGGGCATCGCCGTGCGGGTACTGCTATTATGTATATATATATATAAAAATGACGGGCTCTCTTTGTTGGTTTGTATGTTTGTAACCGATGGCGAGAAGCTCCCACAGCAAATACAGACCTGAAACTTGGCACAAAATTCGAACGTATCTCCGTGAACTGCACTTCGAAGCCCAAATTCTAAATTTCGAATCAGTTATTTTTAAAATTTATTTTTGGTGTATTCCGCCCAATTGAGGGGGGAAACTTTCCTCCATCCCCAAACATTATGCATTGCTGGAAAGGTTTTTTTTTCTGAAAAAAAAAAGGTTTTTGTACGTTTTGCTCCGTTAATTAGAACATGAGACATTATTGACTCAAATTTAGTCAATTATCAAAGCTTAACTCTATACGCAAAACTGAAACACTAGGTCCATTTTCCAGACAAACTGCTCTTTCGTCCCTGAAGTTACATGGTGGTTTAAATTTGCGTATAGAATTAAGCCTTGAAAATTGACTAAATTTGAATAATTAATATATCCTGTTACTTATTTAACTTAATGTCCTTTTGATTTACATGGCGAATTGTTTTACTCTAGCTACATTTCAATATACATATAATACTTGTAATCATCGATAAAATAATCGTAATATAAATATTATAATCGCAATTTCGTCTAGTTTACTCTGTTTCTTTAGTTGTTCATCGAGCTTTAAATAGTAACTAGCCAAAGGTTTTTTCCCCAGTAAAAATGTGGTCTTTTCACATTCATTCTTAGATATATTTTCTTAGATATATTTGTAAGGGAAGCAATATGCTGGACACTATTTAGTAAGAAATTTCAACTGTAGCCTGAACAAGGTACATAATTAATGTTAGAAGGTGCATTTATTCACAAAGATATATGTATATATAATTTAAAATGTGGCTCAAAAAAAAAAAAAAAAAAAAAAAAAAAAAAAAAAAAAAAAAAAAAAACACCTACTAATTTATTACTTATGGTTGGTATTCGACTTTATTTAAGAAACTTACTTTTACTCTCTATTTTGTTTTTTATTTTTTCGCAAATTAATAATGATACGTTTTTTAATAGCAATATGAAAACAATTTAACTGAATGGCAGATCAACAATTTTATTATTCGCATTAGCTTAAGTTTTTTTTTTCCAATTTAGAACAGAAAATCGTTTAATAAAAAGAAAGAATTTTACATCCAACAAAAATAATATATTATTTGAACATTAATCCTCCTCGTCTCGCATCAAGGAAAAAGAAACGGACATGAATCATACACCAAACGAGCATCCTGTAATAACGTATTTCATCATGTAAATTAAGGGGAGCAAAATTCAGCCGCGACTGCACTTTCATCAATCATACTGCTGTCTTGGGAAAAATTTGAACTTATTTGAAATATAAAATCAAAAAACTGGTGAGGGAGATAACACTATCTTTTCCTCTTTCTTTATCTTTCTCTCGAAATATCATTTTTTTTCCTTCACGTGAAGCTGATTTAATTTATACTGGAGCTTAATCAGCATGCATGTTATAATTAATTTATAAGACGTTTATGAATGTCAAGGATCATAATAATTGGCTGTGAAGTATTTAGTTTGTTACTTTGCGACAAATAAATTACCACATTAATCACATTTTACAACGGAAATTAAATGGCTTAATTAGCTATTATTTCCTTACTGGAGGTTGAAGGGTATTTATTTATTTTAAGAAGCTAATTCGAGAACAGCAATAACTTTTTCATTTATTAAGACACACGGTAGTGTGTCAAGTCCGTTAATAAGAAAAAAAATGGGCTGCACATCTGTGTGTATCTTACACGAACCATTTCGCGCTACTTTTGACCATTCCGTTACTCAAGAGCTCTTACTTTTACAAGCTTGCCGTGTGTCTCAGTGTCTAATAGAATGCCACATACACAATCACTAATTTTCCTTAACCCTTTAAGCGGTTTGCCCGTACGGTGTACGTGCTACCCGAAATTGGTCTCATCTGGTTTGCCCGTACGGCGTACGGGCATCGATATTTTCAGATTTCCTTTTCTGGTTTTCCCGAACTGTTCGGAAAATTGTAAACCTCAAAATTCACAGTAAGTGTGAGAGAAATTGTTGCATAATTTGTAAACCATTCATTACTGCATGCAGAATGTACTTGGAAAAAGCAAATATTTCGGGATTTTGTGACCAAAATTGTAAAATAAAAAATATTGTAAAAGCATTGAAAACTAAAAAAAAATTAAAAATTCTTTATATTCTTATTCTGTTAAGTATGGTACTTAACTATATGCAATAAAAAAATTTGCCATTTTTGGAAGCATTTGTGGTAAAATAATTGATCTGAAAGGGTTAACACAAATTCAAAAACCTTAATCACACATTTCATGAATATACCTCTTATAGTTTAATGTTATTCTAATTTGAAAAGTGCAATTTTGGGGATTTTTTTGTTACGCATTCTCTTTCTAATTCCCTCCAATGCCCTTGATTTTATAAATTCTAAAATACTCCAAATAGTCCGACACAGGAAGGTAGAATACGCAGAATCTCTTTTCAAGTTCAAGGCATTGAAAAAGTTAGACTTTCGTTTCTTTCGATGTCATATCAAACGATGGAGATAATTGCTATTAAGAGTAATTACTAGCAACATGAATGGTATGTTTGACTGAATACTTTAACCAGACTTTATAAGAAGGGTTGCTCTTGCTCCCCCCTAAAAGCAAGAAGGGGCAAGTGATGTGGAGGGGGGGTGCAACGTTTGTAATTTTGCTAGCAATTCCTATTTTCAATTCAGTCTTTATTTAGTTATTTTAATAACCTTTAATATATTTTAATTGTGCATTAATTTCGGAAATCTTTGAGAACCTAGTTTCGGAAGCGAAAATGAAAAATAGTCATATATTTATTTATACCTCCTCATGCAATTACTCATCTTTTTAAATAAAGTATTGTTCCTTGCATTAGTGTTTGAGTTCATCTCATTATTTCATTTGTTATTCTCATTTAAATTATCGTACGATCATATTAATTGGGAAAATGTATGCAAATTTGTCTCTAAGGAAAATATATTTTATTCATATAGTCTTACACTCATGTGAACTCAATGAAAATATACGTGCCTGACGAGAAAGGCCCAGGTTCGCACTTACCCATGTCTCTTTTTGTATTTAATTTTTTAAAGACATGTTGGCAGAAGATAGTTAACCGCTTCCCTTACAATTTTTTTTGAAAATAATTAAATCGCCAGAAAAATCACATTATTTTTTCAAATTTGATTTTTAAATACAAGGAAATGAACCAAACAAAATGTGTAGGTTTTAAGCTGAATTTTAATTTTTATAGGTGTAAAATCATTTAGTTTCACCCGAGTTTTCTCGGAATAATACGAGTCCGAGATTCGGGATAATCAGGCAAGCTGTTAATACAGTCGACGCTCGTTATAACGACCACACGTTATAAAGACCATTCTAATATAACTACCGGTGAGAAAACCCCCAACTGTATCCCAATATACTCTATGTTCTACCTCTTACAGCGACCACTCGTTATAAAGACCGTTTTCTGTAGGACGGAGACGGTCGTTATATCGAGCGTCGACTGTACTTGAATATGTAGTGTAAAAATTTATCTAATATTCATTGCACGATTAAGAGTAGTATTTGGAGAAAGTAAACTATCGAAAAATAGGGATGAAACCTTAAGACCGTCAGTAGAGCTCCGAAACAAAAGGAATATGAAAATAAAAAATTGTGTAATGGGCGTATTTCATAAACTACTATTTGCAACTCAAAATAAATGACCTAATTTTGCTTTTCAATAAAAAGTGAACGGCAAAAATTTTTAAAAGCAATCAACAAACTTAAAAGAATGCAAACCAAATAAAAATATAAACCGCAAATTTAATGTGAGAGATACCTGATAATCAATTACTTGATCTTAAATCTTGTTGTTGTGCTAATAAAGTCCCGAAAACTACCAGACATTCTTAAAGAGGGAGAGATTAATTAACTTCTAATGAAGCATAGGACAAATTACATCTGAAATTTATATGCATGAGGTAATTATCAAGATAATTACTTCAATACTTATCATTGTTCAATACTAAAACAACCATTATGACTTCATTCTTTCATTAGCTTCTGCTCTGTGCCGTTATAGGACATAAAATGGATAAGAAAACTTTTATGAGGTATTAATTACCTATAAATGATTTGATAATGTGCTTAAGGTACTCTTATGATTCCTGAGATAATGGCATTGAGCAATATGCATCTTTCCGTCAATTTAATAAGATTTTAACTTGTTTCCGTTCTTAGGATAAACAGAATTTTATATAATTATGGCTGGATTTGTTTTAATATTTCAAAGAGTATTATAAATATTATCCTAGCTTTATTTGAAAGACTAAAAAAATAGAATTTAAATTTTCTGTTGTACAATTTTATTATTTATTAAGGAAAATGAATTTAATTAGTTATTAATGGAAAAGGAATTTAATTTCAGGACAGTAAGCAGTTTAACAATATTTTCGCCTATAAATCCCGTTTTTTTTTCGTTTGTCACATAGTGACCGTAAATTACATTCGGTATTGATTGTTGAAAAAATTCTATTGATATCTCAACAAATATTTCACCAGAAATATGCTTAAAAAAGCACCCATTTCACCACCCATTTCACATGAGCTGATTTGATTCTAAACTTTATTGTATACTCTTTGGAGTGAAAGTAAAATTCTCTGGTATAAAAGCAACACATGATTTTTTTCGATAACGAACTGTCGGGATACATCCGAAGTTGAAATGCATACATTACGTTTCCCTTTAACATGGAGATTTTCTATTAATTCCAGAAAGTAGGGTGTAAATCGCTGGGGAGAAGGAAAACATGATTTTTATTTTCGATAATAATAGAAAAATATGTATATTAAGTTGAATTATTGAAATTATGTTTCCTTTACCCAGAGAGTTTCCTTTTATCTCAGGGGCATATAATTGTTCGTCTTAATTTAGGTTATGGAACGGGTTATAACTAAGGTAGAAACACTGAAATTATGTTTCCTTTTACCCTAGAGAGTTTTTTTTTTAACCGACGAAAAAACGGAGGAGGTTCTCTAGTCGACCGGTATATATATATTTTTTCAATGTATGACCACGCATAACTTTTTACTGAATAGGCCGATTTTGATAATTTTTTTTTGTTGGAAAGGGTACACCTCCCTGGTGGTCCCATGGTCCCATGATGCGGGGTTTAAGAACGGAATCTTGAAGAAATTGAGGGAAATCTTTAGAATTCCGTTCATGCGCACACTCTTTGCGCATGAATTGAATTTCAAATTTCACGCGCACACTCTTGCGATTTGATGTTTATTAGGTCACAGTTGCTCGCCGATCGAGTGGCCTAGTGGTAAGACGCTGGGCTCTCATTCGCAAGAGCTCGAGTTCGATCCTCGACGGAGACGGTGGATTTGCAAGCAGCAGAAAAAAAATGCACCGTCTACGTCAAACGATTATGCGGCATGCAAACCGCAGTTTTACTGATAGAATATATTTAGTCCCGAGTACCCCAATTTTTTAAAAAATATATTTCCAATGGCTGTTTTAACAGTGTTTATAAGGTTTGTTTGTATTTATATCATAGAAAAAAAATACATCTAAAGTTGAATGATTCAAATTATATTTACATTTACCTCGGAAAGTTTCCTTTTTATCTCAAAGGGTAGCGGGTAAAAGGAAACTTGCTGGGGTAAAAGGAAACATGGTTTCTTTCACTAATAAACATTTATAAAGCAAACATGTGTCATACCGAGTTACCCTCAGAAAATATAGCCCTGATTACAATACACAAAATGTTATTTCTCAATGTCTCCAAAATAAAACGAGGCATCTAAGGTTAAGACACTGATATTATATTTACTTTAACCTCAAACAATGTCTTAACTCCTGAGAGTAGTGATTAAAAAGAAATTTGATGGGGTAATAGCAAACACGATTGCATTTGCCAGCAAACAGCCCTGAAACAAAAATGTTTCAAACCTAGAAACTCTCAGAGAGAGTTGTCTAGGGCACAAAACCCAAACGTTATGTCTCAATTTATGAAAATGAAAGTGAATGATCTAAAGTAACAACATCGTTATGTTTCCCTCCCCCCCCCCAGAAAGTTTCTTTATATCCAAGAGAGTAAATAAAATTTGCTGGGGTAAAAATGTTTTATACTTAGTTACTCTCAGAGAGTGTAGTCTTGGGCACAATACATGAAATGTCTCAGTTTGTCCAAAGCAAAGGGAATGATCTAAAGTTAATACATTGAAATTTTGTTTCCTTTGTCCCAACTGTTCCTGCAGATAATCTCCCTATCTGCAATTCTTTAAACTATACTATTTTACTTTTTCAAGCAATTTATGAATCAAATTTTAGTCCCAATGGCACGTTTAAGAATTTTAAAGCTAAAATTTTGCTTCATTAAAAAAACGACATTTTTTGTTACTAGATTAAATAATTTAAACATTATGTGCTTAAAATTATTTAACTTTCTATAAACAAATAGGTTTGTACGACACTCTAAACAACCGTTGTGTTAAATTTTAATCTTAGACTATAATTAAAGGAGAGAACCATTAATCAAAATGAAGAATATCATTCATGAAAAGTATGTCCTTTGTTACGCACATAAACCGTTTTTTTTAACCTAACAGAACATTTTTTGTATTAAACTATTCTTAGCTTGTAGCTTAAAAGCTACTCTGAGATATACAAAATTGAAAAAAAAGCTTTACTTCAACAACAAGCTCTCTTAATTGGAGATAACAAGAAACAAAAGGTGTCGGATAACGAGAAATTAAAAAAAATATATTCCATTCTAGTAATAAGGTTGGCACTTTCAAAACTAAATAAATAAAATATAAACTAAGCAATGTTATCCGATTAATTACACGTAAAAATAAAAATGGCATTTGCATTTTTTAAACAAAAAAAGTTTCAGAAAGTATAGTAAACAAACAATTAATTATAACAGACATTTTTGAAATTTGAAACTTGAGAAAAAACACCTTCAATTAATTTAACGTTTTGTGTTTAGTCTTCCTTGGAAAAAACTGGGGATAAAAGATTAAGGTTTAATTATGTTGACGAGAACAGATTTAAGGATATTTTTGGAATTCGAGTTATTTTGAAACAAAAACATAATAATTTATTTTCGTGTTAAAACACAGTAAACGAATCAAGTAAAAATGTCTTTACATTTTTGTATACATTTTATTTAGTATGTTATTGCTTTACGGTCGCATTTTAGCTGCTCTCTAATCAGTTTGCTGAGTATTTCAAAACATAAAACACAAACATAATTTAAGCTAAATAATTAAGCTAATTTAAGCTTAAAATTTAATCTAAATTTTTGAAACCTGTTTTTTTTTTTTTTTTGACAAAATTGTGTTATTCTGAGTTTTTTGTTTTTTTGTTCTTTGGAATGAACTTATTTTCAGTATCCGTGTTAAAGAATGCAAACCGATTTTCGAATAATTACGTTCGAGTTTATTTCTTGTTACATTATCAAATAAAACATGTTTAAGAAAATAAAAAATGACATTTTTTCTTTACTTTTAATGCATCCTGCACACTTAAACCGTTTAAGAAATCTGGAAGATGTAATCAGAATTACTTTCGGTTGTTTGCATTTTTACATTTTATTATTTCTTCAGGACATACTGCAACGATTTCGGTATCTAGTTAACTCGTTGAGCAACAGCTACAATTAATAGTCAAGCTATAATTGATAGTTTGCATTAAATCTCGTGTGTGTATAAACTTTTGTGACATAAAATAAAAGTTTTTTTTCCTACTATTGTTTTTCCTACACTTGAGCTCTAAACATCGCTTAATTTCATTACCTTTCAAGCAAAATCATTATCCCATTTTCACATGATCCATGACTCCTTGTCCAGGAGATAAATGACTAGCAGGCACTTACAAAAAATTAAACGACCGAAGATAAGTTTACCATGCCAACCAAGTACATTCAACCGTGACAACAAGAAGGTCGTTATGCATTGACTATCATCTTCAATTTTGCCGAAGATCGTATTACGGCTCACTTTAGTAGCCGTTTTGTAGTAGTTTAGAGGAAGGATGGTGTTTTTTGAGATTATTGCAAAGATGACAACAACACATTGTTGTTTTTAAATATATACATTTTTTAGAAAAGTTATGTAGAAATGTGTTGAGCAAAGGGAAATAGTTAGTGTAACGTATACCTTTCTCAAAATAAACTGATTGGAAATTTCCTTTGAAAATTGTAGCTTATGAAAAAGGAGCAATATATTTCCAGTGGAATATTTTCTATTTGATCATAAACAGTTTTATCAAATGAATGAAGAAATAAAAGAAAGAGTAAATAAATGCCTTAAAAAATACGAAAGCAAATAAATAAAGTAGTTAATAAAAGGTCAAGAAATGAATAAAAAAGAAAATATCTCAATGGATGAATAAGAGGGATAATTATAAAATGCTGAAGCCCAAATGAGTTAAATAACGCATTGAATACATAAGTGATTAAACAGAGAAATGGAATAATTAGAGTTGTTTCACTTTGCCTCTCGTGTACCTGAAAATCAAAACATATTAACTGAATAGGTAGAGACTGCACAGCACGGCAGTACATCTCTCTTAGAACATAAAATGTTAATTACAAAAAATATACTATATTTATACCTTTTCTACGATAAATCTTAAATAATACAATATGTGTATCAATGTTTAACATATTGTGCTTATGCATCTTGATCTTCATAGTTTTTTTTAAAATTATTTGACTAAAATCAACTCTTGATTTAAAATCATAGAGAAAAACTGTTAGATAAGCGGGGCTAGAAACTGTTACAATTCATTTTCTTTTGACCCGCAGTACCCTACTAGAAATGTGCTTTAAAATGACGATTCTCAACCGGTTTTCGACAAATGCGTAGAAAAGCCTAACGAGTCGTGCACATTCGAATTGTTTCTTTACTCAAAGAAAAAAAAAAACATACAACTACCATTGATATCCAAAGCAACATCTTTTATGTGGATTTTTTGATTAAATTTGTATTTTTCAGCAAATTTTATTGCGTATGTATAATTATTAAAATGACTTATTTTTTCTTAGCATTTAAATATGTTTTGTAGTACTTTAACACCAAGACACCAAGTGAAGTTTTATTTAGGTATTTTTTAAGTTCAATTATTAATATTATTTTATAACATAAGGGGGAAAAAATCCTGAGGTGCTTGAAAAAAAAATCAGTGTCTAACAATATCCGAGTAGAAAGATCATTTTTTTTTCTTTAGAAAAAGTTGAATAGAGAAACAAAGAATAAAAAGGGAATCCCCCAAAAAACGCAGTTTACACATGTTTTTAACAGTTCGCAAAAGCACTAGTTATTAATACAAAAAATACCTTTGTGCGATTGATGTGAAGTTTTAATCCAATGTTAAAGAAGCACAAATGTACAGGTTTACTGCGGACACGTGTTTCGAGGCTACAAGGAACCCCTTTTTCAATGCAAGAAGTGTGAGCTTTAGGATGAAGAATCATCCGATAAAAGCTTTTATCGGATGATTCTTAACGTTGGATTAAACTTCACAAGTTGGACTTCACTAGTTATTACTTTTTAGATTTTTACATTAAAATCAGGGGAAATAAAACGCCGATCCACGAATTTGTTTTCAAAAGCTCTTGTCAGACTGCGAGCAAAACATATTGAGGAACGCTGATAATCGTTTAATTTTCACTTTCTGCAGTAATCCTTTAAAACTGATTTAATTTTAAAATTAAAGAAGGAAGTACCGTTGGTGCTCGTGACAGACAAACATCAAGACAAACTTTCTGCTTTATTATTGTGTAGATGAACGTTTTAAAAAACAAAGAAAAAAAAGAAAGAAAGAAAAGTTCTTCCCGGTTACAGTGTCATGAATAGTTTAAAAAATCTGACTGATGTGAGCGATTGTGCGTGAATCCAGGTCTTGTAACATCTTTGGTAGTCGTATAGTAAAATCTTCCCAACACTTTTTTTTCCCCAAAGTTTTCATTACAGAAGTTTTAAAGTTCAGTAAAGCAGGGAAAGGCAAATTTTGTGAGTACCATCCAATTTCTGAGCAATTATTCTGAAATTACTATTTTGCAGTTGTAGCTTATTTGTAGATATGAGAAAAATACTTCATAAATTTATAAAAAATCAATTAAAAAAGACTTATATTATTTTGCCATTTGACTGCAGATTTAATGATGAATAAGAAAAAAAAGATTTATCCTTAAAATATTCTTAGGTTTTTTTGTTTTTTTATATATAATTTACGCTTTTTTTAAACTCTCTCGTTAATGAAGTGCAATATTTTGAATTTTGCAAAATGTTTTAATTCGAAAATTCTTTTAAGACATTAAAATGCAGTGTTCTGTTGAAAAGGTATTATCTTTTAGTAAAAAGATAAAAAAGTAAAAATAAAAAAAAAAATAATGCCTTTATTCTAATTACATAAAAGGTAATTTATCGCATGAGATGTGAATTAACAAAATGTTATTCATCGGATGTATAATTTATAAACTTTCAAACAGCAGCTTTTACAGTTGAAAAAGCAACTTATAAGCTCATCATTTCCCTTTGAAACATACGTTCTTGCTTTACATTCATCACATGGAGTTTTAAAATCAACACTTTTTTGCTGCTTAGAGAAGAATGCGAACTTTAATCCTTTAATTGTAAAGATAAACATCTGATTATTTTTACTAAAGCTTCAATGAACTAATGACTTTATATTTTCCCATACAAAGTAAAAATTAGAGAGATTTCGTTTATAAAATAAGGAATAAAGTTAAATCACTGTATAAATTAATCTTTCTTCTTTCACAAGTTAAAACTAAAAACATTGATCTGAAAAATAAACATCAGTTTATTTATTTCTTCTAAAACAGTTTTATTGTCGGTTTATAAACAATTCGGTTTAAGGTTCATTAAATGCTAATGAATTCCTTAAATTCTTTTCACCAGTAATTGGTAGCGGCAGAAAAATTAAAAGGAACACAATTTGCCAGCTTTAGTAACAGTAGTCAATTTTTTTTAATGTCTATAAATAACCCACTGTATTGAACATGGAAAAACGTTTTATTTTTAACGTTTACATCTCTTATACTTCCTAAACTTAAGAATTGCAATTTTCTTGAATATATATTGGAATAAAGTTAAGATATTTTTTTTCAACAGTTTTGTTTGGCACAAGTTTCATTTTCAGAAATAAATATTTTATCTTTGTAGGAGAAAAGATAAAACTAATAAGTAAATTTTTATACTCAATACAAAGACCGATACACAGTGGCATTTATTGAGAAGTTAAATAATAAACATAATTTTAGGTGTAGTAAAAATGTTATAGAGACGTAATCGTACAATGTATGTTTTTTAACTGTCTCACAAGAAAAAAATATGTGATCATTTAAATGTTTAATAAACAGTAACGCTTTTTTTGCAAATCTTAATTTAATTTAGTCCATATTCAAAAGGAAAATATGGCTCGAAAAAAATGGCGAATTTTTTTGAAACAAACATCCTACCAAGTAATATAGAGCTACAATGTGTAAGTAGCGCTGCTGTACGGATAAAAAAATATTTTCTATTCTAGAAACAAGCATGGGCAGCCATATCTAGTTTATTGAATATTTATTTAAGAACCAGCCCTTTCATAGAACGGTTTTTGTCAATTCGTGGCATTTAACACCAAGCCTAGCACATATAAAGTCTTTTGTGCGCATTTTATGATATATTTTGACTAACGGATGCAAAATAGCATCATAGAGCTATACTATAGCTAGCAGAGGTTAAATCCATGTCTCAAGCAGTCTCTATAGTTGTTAGTTAAGTTCTAAACAATCGTAAATACGTTTCAAGCGACCAGCTTCAAAGAATGCGTTTCGCAACACTATGCATTTTACAAAAAGTCTTAAGATCCCCCCACTCCTTTTTTTGGTATGTCCCCGGTACACAAGTTCTGAAGTGAATAACAAAAAAAGGATGTATACACTTTGTTTATCTGAAATGCATTGCCAATACAGAAAAACTACTTGGCCTTGCTCCAGCTTGAACTCCACAATACTCGGTCATTGAAATACTAAATACACTCGGGCACGTTGAAAATAGCAATCCAAGAAGAAATCGTCGGATTGATCAGCGACTGCGTCTACAGTAGTGCCAAGCCAGATCAATGAGGAATGTCACAGATTGGCAAATTTGTGTTTAGTGATGAGTCTCGGTTTGTTTTAGGGACTGGTGTTAACCGTGTACGGGTGCGGAGGCGCCCAGGTGAGCTGTACAAATCCTCCCCCCACACTGTTCTACGTCACACTGCCCGCACAGCTGGTGAAATGGTCTGGGGGCTATATCCTATGATAGCCGGTCCAATCTAATTGTGATGCGTGGAAACTTAACCGGCCAACGTTACGTTGATGATATTCATCGACCCCATGTAGAACCTTTCCTAAATGGTCTACTAGGGGCAATTTTCCAGCAAGATAATGCTCGTTCGCATACAACAAGAGTTGCTCAAGGCTTCCTACGTCATTTTCAGACTCTTCCATGGTCGGCCCACTCCCCCGACTTATCCCCTATAGAGCATGTGTGGGATCAGCTAAAACGTCAGATAACATCGTGTCACTCTGTGCGTGATCTGTTAAATTTGTGGGCCCATCTGCCTCAGGACAACGCCAGACGTCTAATCAACTCAATGCCGGACCGTGTGGCGGCATGTATTGCAGCTAGAGGTGGTCCACACCCTGTACTTGTTCAATTGTCTTGATTTTGAGATCAAGTGAATCTCTCATCTGTATCATTATGTGTATTAAATTTCATTTCAATCCGATGCTTTCTTCTTGGGTCGCTATTTTCAATGTGCCTGAGTGTACCTCCGCGTAACAATGTAAGGTTAGTCAAAAACGTACATTGAAAACAATATAGCAAATCGATTGGTAAATCAGTTTCATTAATTAAATTTCTCCCTAAAGCTCACTTCCAGCCATTAAAACAAAGGGGTGTTCCTGGAACCTCGAAACGTTAGAACTATTTTAGGTCAAGTTGATACATTAAAAAAAAAAAAATATACACACACACACACACACACACACACACACACACACACACACACACACACACACACACACACACACACACACACACACACACACACACACACACACACACACACACACACACACACACACACACACACACACACATACATATATATATATATATATATATATATATATATATATATATATATATATATATATATATATATATATATATATATATATATATATATATGTTAACAAATGCTTGAAATCAATAGTTGATAAGAAAAGCGTGACTACATGAAATTTATTTTTGGGCTCGTACCACAAGTACCAAAAATTAGAAAATCAAAATGTAAAAAGCAAGTCACGTATACGTAAGTTGCCTATTGGTTACACTCATTAGTTGCCTTTTTTGTTCTAAAAGATTTATCAACCGCTAAACAGAAAAATATTTTGTTGTTTTTCTCCTTCAGTTTGTGGTATCTAAATATATCGTTTATTTCCTTTTTAATACTTATAGTTTGTCTGAACACAATCATTACATGATTAGAAGAAATGATGACATTGAAAAAAAGTATTTTAATAATTTCTATTTGCATAATGAATCTTTCGAAACACAAAAAAGTAGGATAGCTTATGTAGAAAACAATCTTGAACATAAAATCCTAACTCGTAATGCTGTGAAGGAATCTTCAAAGTGCGGAAGAAAACAAAAAGAATCGCTTTCTTGGTTTAAAATTTCACCAAAAATATAATTATACCTTAGGAAGCTCATTAAAATAAATTATCCTCATTCCTTTAAGTATACTTCAGTTATTCAGCATTTTTGTATTTGTGATAATTGCAGCCGTTCATATTTTCCCAAATCTCGAGTGATATGATGTAATAGGATTTCACGGTTAAAAAATAATAATTGCGTATCTGTAATTCCACTCTTATTACCAAGGAGAGAATAAAAAAATGTGATTATGATTGCCATTAAAGATTTTCCAAATACCACTTGAGGTACTGCGTTTATGAAGCGAAAAAAGGGAAGATATTTAATGAGCTCGCGATGCATTCATAATCTTTGCTAGTTATTGAAGCTTGTGTTATGTCTTGAATATAGAAAATGCAAATATGTCAAGCAATATTATATTATTTCTAAGTGTTTGTTGCAAAGATATAAGATTATTCATCAAAATACTAAAGCATTATGAAGAATGTAATTAAACATTTTAAATAAATAAAGTTATTTTTATGTAGGAATGGTGCACATTTTTGTGTAAATTGAAAATGTGTTTAAAAAAAATCACACACTTATTATCAAGAGCATGTTGAGTAATGAGAAAAAAATGAGATTTTTTCTATCAAATAATAACTTTATAAATCAGCCATTACAGACTGGATTCGAAAAATAAAACTGATGCATTTTGAGAGTTATTTTTCCGTTTTCAAATTTCTGTACCCTGTAATTGATTGCTACACACTGCAAAAAAAAAGATGCTGCTTTTACAGTATAATACAGCTAATTTTATAGTAATTTTATTGTTATAAAATGTAAAAATTGCTACTTTTATAGTAGTAAACTGTAAAGTTCTTAATTTACAGTATTGAACTGTAAAATACTCATAGCTAATTTTACAGTTTATTACTGTGTTTTTACAGTTTTAAACTGGAAGCTCTGCTGTCATAATATATCTGATCATATCAGTACGCAGAGTGTAATTAAACATTTTAAATAAATAAAATAAATCCATTGTTATGAAATAATGGTGAATAATTTTGTTCAAGTTAAAAATATAATTCAGATAATTATACACACATTATCAATAACATGCTTAGTAAATAGAAAAAAAATGCAAGTGTTTCTGACAAATTAAAATTTTCGAAATCAGCCGTTGAAGTCAGGATTTGAAAAATAAAAGAGGGGATTTTTTAGAGTTATCTTTTCGCTTTTTAAATTTCTACGCCCACTAGTTTTCAGCTATGTGATTCGTCAGGTTTACAGTATGATATTTTCAACACTACATTTTCACGTTTTTTATTTACACTTGATGTAGATGAAAGATATTGTCAGCTAGATAAAACTTTTCATCGGATGCAAAACTATCAATATTAGCTATAGAAAATTTGAAAAAGAAGGTTTGTTTACATAAGTTGAGCTACAAAATACTTTTAAAAAATATACAGTAAGTACTAAGGACATTCTGTTGATTACAAACAAAAGAAAATCCGTTAATTTTTGCTAAACTTTGGAAAGTTTTTTTCATAACAGGCAAGCTAAAATTTTAATACATCAAATTTGACTACATTTTTTAATCTGTAATATATTTTAATTACCATGTATTATTTAATACTTCCAACCATTATGAAAAAAAGTTACCTATTTATTATTTGTATAAATTAATAAATTAATTAATAAATGTCTGGTTAATTGCGATATTTTATTATTTTGACCAGTGGTTGGAAAAACTACATTTCTTTTGTAGCGAACTACAACTACAACTACTTTGTTATAAATGTAGTTAACTACAACTACAACTACTTTGTTATAAATGTAGTTAACTACAACTACAACTACTTTTTTTTAACCGACTTCAACAAAGGAGGAGGTTATACAATTCGTCGGAGAAATTTTTTTTTTTTTTGTATGTTATAAGATTACTCGAAGATGCCTGGACCGATTTCAAAAATTCTTTTTTTGTTAGAAAGGTCTTTCTTTCCGATTGGTCCCATCCTCTCGCGGTCCGGGTTCGATAACAGGAACCTGCAGAAATCTTTCGAAAAAGAAATTGGGATCACAGTAATCGTAATAATGACCATTTTGAACGCCAGGCTTCTCGGGATTGCATAATGAAATTCATTTCTATGGTCTTTTTGAAAATTTTAAACCGAGTATCTTTCTATGTCCTGCTTTTTTCTCCTGAACTCCAACGAACTGAAAGTCGTACCAGGTACTAATTGATTCGTAATATTTCAGGCTTTATTAGTCTTAATTTACATAAGGTTTGATAAAGGAATTCTGAAGAAAGTGAGGAAAATCTCCAAATTTTTGCTCAAATTTAAAGCGATTTGTCCTAAATGATTAAATATGAAATTCATTGTTACAAAACGTGATTGATATGAAACAGTTATTATAATGATAATGAAAATTTTGAATGAAGGCTTAACTGAAGCAAACAGCGGGCCACGTACGTAATACGTCGTAAAATTTTATGAACCGCGAGAATCTAGTGTTGTTTTGAAATATAAATTAGTTGAAAAGCCGTCAATATTTAGCCTTTGATTAAACTAGTACACAAATAAATACCAGAGAATAACAAGGATTATTTTTTAGTGTCAATCGTTTAAAACTTTAGACGCATTGATACTTTCTTTCATTTTTTTTCTTTACGTGGTTTATTTTATGAAGCATTTACTTAAGAAAATTAGGTAAAGTTTTGCAATGGAAACATTACCTACATTTACACTAAAAAGAATAAAATAAAAATATTTTTGAAAAAAAAAATTGAACCGACTTCGGAACTTCACTCGGCAGGTGCTCTAAAAAGTAAAAAATAATTTTATTCTTTGAACACCATCGACACTACATTTAAACATAAGTTTTGAAGTCGGTGCAAAAACTATAAGTGAAATGATGTTTAACTACATTTTGCCAACATTTTTCAGAGAAACCATTGAAAATTAAGAGCTGAATATTTGTACCATTACATAAATATGTGGTTGTCAATGTAGTGTATGTGGATGCGATTAAAGAACCTGGATTCATTGCAATTTATATATATAGTTAAATTATAGTTTCGTATGATTCTATATAGTGTTTTTGCACCGACTTCAAAACTTATGTTTAAATGTAGTGTCGATGGTGTTCAAAGAATAAAATTATTTTTTACTTTTTAGAGCACCTGCCGAGTGAAGTTCCGAAGTCGGTTCAATTTTTTTTTTTCAAAAATATTTTTATTAAATGTAGCGACTACAAACTGCTTTTGAATTGTAGTCGCTACTTCGCTACTTTTTGAAAAATAAATTTAAAAAAGCATACAAAGTTTGAGAATTCACCTAAAAATTCCGTAAGTGGCTACAATGGGTTTATATTAATAAGTTTACTCATTTGAATATTTAATAGAACTCGGAATTGTCTTTGAATTTACATGTTACTTTTTTTTGCCAAAATTTGTCCTTTTTAGATTTTTTACAATTTTTACGAATATTCGCAACAAGAAATAATTCAAAAGTTGAAAGATTGAAATAATTCAACCTTCAATTTTTTATTTAAATTTCTTTGCTCAGGGAATATTTAGGACCATGAAAATTATGATGCCAAATAAACCAATGACATCAAACAGATAGAATGTATTTCGTCAAAATGATGTATCTAAGGATCAGCTCATATTTTTACGGTTCTTATTTCTCATTGCTGCCACTGCTGATCTCGTACAAGATTTTCACTAGTCAGAGTAAATTAAATCTTGTTTTTCCCTTCACTCTCTCTTTCTCCCTTTATTTTTCATTTATTTATTTTTTTAATTTAAAAGTAGTTTCCAGAAATCGCTACAAACTACTATTTTTTTGTATCGCGCTACTCACTACACTATTTTTTTTTTTTCAAAAGTAGTGCGCTACGCTACAAACTACTAAAAATGTAGCTACTACAGTAGTTTCGCTACTTGTAGCGCGCTACTTCCGACCACAGATTTTGACCGCTTGTCAGTTTATCCCAAGTTATCTCGGGCTCGAATGTGTCGAATGTAATTACCCAAGTAGCATCAACTCATCAGATTTTGTTCGACCGATCATCGAACTCATCGTAAACTGATCCCGTAACGCACCATGACATCGTTCCGATCAGTATCCGAGCACGGTTTTCGATGAGCTACTTTTCATCGGCAAGCGATATCCTTCCGATCAACTTTCCCGATGAAAATAAGCCAAGCATCCAAAATTGATCCAAAATTTATCGGCACGGGACTGCACTGCTCGTAAATTGCTCCAAATCTCATCGTATTTCGAGCAAAACTCCTCGGATTTTGCTGCCGCCCGGATTCTGTTTGGCTAACGAGATATATTGGAGAAATTCCCGATGAGAACTCATCGAATCCGATCATCGGTCGATGAGAATTTCATCGGGTTTCGATGAATGGCCGATCATCGGCCTATGAGATTATGCTGCTAGGGTTATTTACCCAAGAAAACTCGGACGAAACAAAATGATTCTACACATGTAAAAAAAAAATACAATTTCAACTTAAAACCTTTAAATTTTGTTTTGCTTCGTTTCCTAGTGTTTAAAAAGCAAATAAAAAATGATTTATTTTTGCAGTTCTTTTCAAAAAAATATGTAAGGGAAGCGGTTCAAATAGATGCATTTAATTTCAATAAATGCACCATATTGTACCGCATTGCATCATATTGTGTATCTTATGTTTTATTTAAAAAGATTTTACAGTTGAGATACATTAGAACTCATCATTTAATATCCTATTTGTAAGATACCTTATCAATGTTTTTCTCATAAC